>VMDR010019799.1:0-18041 GCA_007922815.1 Macrotus californicus | reverse complement strand
AACCCCAACCTTGTAAAGATGAAAATGGAAGCACACCATGTAAGGCTGACACGCTGGGCAGTAACAGAAACCTCTACGGGCACGCACAGCCAGCCAGCAGCAGGCACTCCGTACCCAGTTTAAATCCTCAACAAAGCGAACTACGGCACTTCTCCCTGAGTGTCTAGAGTTGGGTGTGTGCCACTTCTAAAAAGGATACAGGGAAATAAATTAGTACATATTACATCAAAAGGCTGAAACGAGTCTATTAGCAAATTACTACCATTAAATGAAAATACAAAATTAATTCAACAAAGGGATTCTCAGAGGGGATTAGCGCCAGGCCCACAGAGGCCTCTGTGCATACTCAACAACACAGTTCACCATTAAATAAAGTAAAATATCAGTATCCTGCAAGCAGTCATTACCATTTATAGAACAACTTTAACTGTACAAATCTCTTCTTATTAAGACAAATCCACTACCAACTTCAAACATCAGGCAAGCAAGCACTCGTACGGTCCAAGCTGAGAGGGTGATGAAGACGGTGAGGGACCGCCAGGTTAGCGGTCTTATCTGAGGCTGCAAGGTTAGTTAGCTGAACTTGCCTCCTTGTCCCCCATGCCTTGGTTACAGGACACACTCTCCACTCGTCCCCGCCCCCCGCCCCACCACGCCGAGACAGAGAGAGGGAAGGCTGTCTCCACAACACACAGACTAGATACCTGAAACTCGACAATGTCAAGAATCCAGCTGACACTAAAATATTCTGTAAAACTGACCACAAAAGGCACTCCCACATCCCTGGGCAAATTTAAAGCTAGAAGAAACTGAATGAATTCAATACAGATAAACTTTAGGTTAAGTAATCCAATTTGATGGCTTATCTCCCTCTTAACCACCCACTGCTGATACCTGAATGGTTTTATGGCTACCATCGACAACCAAGAACCTCTAGTGTTATTTTTCTTTACGGACTGCAATTTCATCTTCGGTCACACTTTCACGCGGAATTTTCTCTTTGGCCCTCTAAGAACCAGAAACACCAAGTGAAGGCAACTTTAAGTGTACTCATTTATCACCTTACCGTGCTTTCATATTCCACACACACAAATTTGCTTGTTTCCACCTTTGCCCAGCCTTAAAACATCTCATCTTCAGTAATTTTTCTCTTATTCTATGTATTTTTCACTGAAAATTTGATTCACTTCCATGGTTTAAAATATTATTCCAACTATATAATAATGACTCTAAAATGTAAATCTCAGCTATGAAGAAATACAAGAATTTGAGCTACTGATTAAAACTGCTTAATCAAAAAAGTCAAAAGGCTGTAAGTACAGGATTTAAAAATAACACATAAAATGATTGGTAAATGATGATTGGTCATAATATGCTTCATTACAGACCTTAGAGTGATTAATTTTATATTATGTGAACAGTTTCTAAAACACTCTAATGAAGATAGGATTTCCCACTAACCAGGTCACAAAGCATCACAAGAAATCAAATGATTTAGCAAAAAAAAAGGAAAAGGACTGATGGACACGGACAACAGTGTAGTGACTGCTGGGGGGAGGGGGTGGGTGGAGGTGGGAGAGAGTACAAGGGGGGGTCAATGGTGATGGAAAAAATACAATAAAAGAAAATACTAAAAGAAATCAAATAATTATAGACATTTAAAACCTGTATTTGGAGAAAAATAAAAAGTTGGCTAGCTTTAATATTACCCTGCCCCTCAATAAAAGCTAAAGGATAAATTTATGGCCTACTGGACCTGTTCATGGCCAAGCAACTAAGGAATTAAGGATCCTAGAGTCATATAACACTTGGTAACAATCAAAGAGAAAACCCATCAAAGCAGTAAATTTAAAAGACAGGAAAGAAGCAAAGCATACAATAAAGGATGTAATGAGTCTGAATTACTGTTTCAATCTTTAATATGTATTTGTCACTGTTGTTTTAAAAAAAAAAACTTGTCAAAGCAAACAAAAACACTCAGAGAGGAAAGTGTCCTATAAAGATCATAAAAGATTAAATTTATTCACAGAACCTAATGAGTCTCACACTGCAAGTTAGAATGTGATGAAAAGACATTTAAATTCCTTCTCCACAGAGGTCACATTGTTAAACATAAGAGCCAAGATCTGAATACCACTTCAACCTGACTCCATCAGAATACTGTTCTTTTTATTCATCCGTGTTTCAATTTGCATGGACCGGATTATATAAAGTTCATAAATTAAACTTGAAGAGACTCTAAATTTTAAATTTAAGTGATCAAGATTCATAATTTTAGTTATGGGAGGTGTCGCAAATGTTACAGTTTTTCATGTTTCAGAATGTGACTTCTGGGGAAAAAACACATGGCTGAATTACCATCTGAGATGGATAATACCACAGGTAAGTGGAACTGACCACTACTCATCGATTTCAAACGTGCTGATCTTTTAGTCAAACAAACTCACCTGGAACCCTTCTAGAACTAGGAGAAAAGAAACACAAACTTGCAGTTATAAAGTAAATGTCAGGGGGACGTAATGCACAGCACAGGGAATACAGTCAATAACATGCTAGTAACTGTACAGTGATGGATACAAACTCATTAAACCATATAAATATCAAGCCTTAAAAAGGCTTTGTACTTTTTTTTTACTGCTTGTTTAAGCTCATTCTTGGCACTTATACATACATATATATTTGTTTTTTCAAGATAATGTTCTTGTTACACAGGTACCAGAACAGGACTGAATCCAGAGACACACGAGCTAAAAACAAATGAACACAACAGCTCTCTTTACAAAAACCCAATGAACTGGAAATGAACTGTTCAAGTATCGACCAAAGGAAGACTAAGGAGAGAACACATATGATTTTTAATTTAAAATAAAAGTTAGCGCTACTGAATAAATAAATAGATAATTAAAACAGGGGGAATGACAGAAGTCAGGTGTTAAAGAGTGCAGCCGTAACTGAGCTTTGTGATTAAAGCTGTCACTAAAGAGTTAACGAGCTTAGCCTTAAGTGACAGGCCTTGGTGACCAACGCAGGTGGAAACTGTCACTCTAAAACTGAGGCTTTTGAATAAAGACCCCTTTCCTTTATCACCAAGCCTCCGCCTGTGAAAAAAAATCATTAAAAAATAAAATAAAAGTCGGCCAAGAGCCGCAGTGAGCAGTGAGACAGAATGAATGCTAGACCATCATTCACTGCTGTCAGCTGCTGTCACCTTCTACTACACAGCATTTTTAGACTCCATGAGACTGAAAACAGTCCTGCATGGAATTAATGCTCCCCTTTATAAAATGGCGATCATTTTAAAGCATGTGTAATGATTAAAGACATGGATTTTTCCCCACATTACCTAGTTTTTGAAATAACCAGAAAGATCCCCAAACTCACGTTTGTCAGGCTTAATGTAACTTACACAACACAAAAACGCCTTTTTGTTTCTTATGGGAAGGAAAAGTTTCCTTTCCACAAAGTAAATTTATGCATCTCAATATTTTCAAAATAGTCATACAGAAAAACCCATGACTCAGCATGGAGAATATAAAAGATTTCACAGTTTATAATTATATTTTAAATGATGCAATATTTACTATGAATATTTTACTGAATTATCACATACTACATGCCACTGACCTCTCTACTACTCTCTCATAGAAAGAACATTTTTCTGCCTTTTTACCTCATTAAATACCTGTGTCTAAACAGAGAACATGGACTAGTCATTCCCAATTTTTTAACTCCGGGGTTGCTGTCGAAAAGGGAAATAATTTAAACACAATACCTATGTGATGATGAGTATTTTAAATGGTGATAATGACATCTAATTCAAATTTTTATATGCTGAAATTACTCTAAGAATAAAACATTGCCAAGCCTATTGAGATTGGTCGGCAAGCCCGACGAGGCCCACTGTTTGAACCCGGCACTATGAGACACAAGATAGGAGGAAACCATCCTTTCTCTTAAGATCCACCAATTTCAAAGGTTTGGTTGTAGCCACTCAAATCCCAGTCCCCCTTAAAGTTTTATTCATCACAATCTCTAAATTATTTAAACTTAGTAAATGTTTTCCCTCTCAGAGGTAATATGGTATTTGAGTTTGATACACATTTTATGATTTGTTTCTTCCTTTTATGTTCCATTTTTTTCTTTTTTAAATTAAAAAAAAAGTGACATCTTAACATTCTGAGATCTGGTGAAACGGTCTGAACACAGTGGCGAGGATTTTAGGATCCCTTCCGATCCGTGTTTCCAGGATGCTATGTGCACCCTGACTTGTCCAGGCACAGCTCCACTTGGTCACTTAGCTGTCCCCAGGCTCCCTGCCAGCTTGATTTAATCTGCCTTGAGAGGTGAAAAATTGCACTTGACCATGTTCAATCGCCGGCATCAGAAAGCAGCAATTTTGGATTTCTGTTATTTGCTAAAAACAAAAAAGGTTCCTCAGAAATACTTTGAAGACATAATAATTTAGAGAAGACAATAATTAAGAGGAGTCTCTAAAAAATAAGCAGCAGCAGGGAGCACAGAAGGCAGCACAGAGAGCCGTGCTGCTGGGGAAGCTGAACGGAACTTCAGCAGATTCTACTCTTTTAATTAATCGGTTATTTCTGTCATTAATGTATTATTACTCCTAAAGCACATCTAAATGTGTCCATGGTACAAAAATACACAATACGCTGCCACCTTATTCTGGAATTTTTCATATCCCACATTTCCAAAGGGGGTGATTTATTGAACCCAGAGTCCTATTTGTACATCCTATCGACGCTGACAAAAATAAAAAACGTGACAAGACTGCCAGACTGCTGGGACGTACAAAAGGAACACCCAGCAAGGAAGAAAAGGTGCAGTGGCCCAGGAACAAGATGACGAATACAAAGCGATGGCAAAGGAGCAAAGAGTATGGCTGGGGAACGCAAAGGGCAGCGCTGAAAGCACCGAGGAAGGACACAAATGACACCAGTCCATTCAAAAAGATGTGCAGGGCTGTGGCACTGGAGTCCTTAAACATTTGTACAAGATTCACTCCCTGATCCAACCCATCAGAGACCCCGTAAAAAATTTCTAACTGCAATAATTCAATAAAAAAAAAAAAGATTTCTTGCATCTGGATATTTATAGAGCAGGAATAAAATAACTGATGTAACCAATAATGGCCAATTGGCTATTAACAGATTATCTAGAAGTAGTAAAAAATATTTTCAACCAAATCCCAGAAATATATTTCTAAACACATCACCTAGAATATTCAGTATGAATTTTACATTGTTTTTCAGATGTAACTTAGTGAAATTAAGTTGATAAATATTTATTAAATGTCTACTATGTGGCAGGCATTGTTTGAGGAGTTTAAGATGTAGCAGTGAACACAATATTCTCGAGGAACTGCCATGCTGGTAAGAGAAACAGGCAGTCTATGGTATGGTTAAGTGTGCCCCCCGAAATAAAGCACTGTATTGTACATTTCAGAGGGTTACTTCATCTGTGGCACAGAGTACAAACTGAAAATCAATGCTCTGAGCTTTACTGTCTAAATACGTGTAGTTCAGGAGTTGTCAGGGATCAAACATTCAACGTTTCCTTCAATTATTTCTTTAGCTGAAATCCAAACTAATTAACTAGCATTTATTAAGTAGTATTTAAGTAGCATTTTATTTCCCTTGAAAATACTCCTTAAATGGTGCATTATAAATGTTTAATATGTACATTTTCAAAGGTTTGCACATACTGTATGTCAGTTCCTGAAATACTAGACCTGGAGCTATTAGAGGGCAGAAATATTTCCCTCGTCAATTCAGAATCTGCACAGTGTTTAGAATAAAGCACAATGTTGAGTTACTAAATTTATTATAAAATACTTTTAATTTAATATTGCAAAGAAACTGCTTCTAACCTTAACATCATTGAAAAATAGCTAAGTCTTGTTCAAACATATCAAAGCTATATGTTTGAATGTTTTAATTAATTACATATGGCTAAATATTTGTATTGTACTTCAAAACTTTTTAAGTATTGCTTAAGCAGGACAGTCCTGGCTCCAAAGTTTAAGAAGATCCATCCAAGTTGGATTATTTAAGCTTGCAATAAATAGATGTATTTTCTTGGAAAAATATCTATTGTTACAGTAAAACTTGAGTTTCCTTTCTAACAAGATTGTATGATTACTCGTTTATATTGTTCTTTCCGCAGGAATTCACACACACCCCCCCTTTGCATCCTGTTATTCGCTTCGAGCTTCCCTTCACTTCGCTATACCATTTCCCTAATGGTGGTTTCAGCTCACAAAAGTCCTAATCACTATCAGCCTCCTGCAAGTCTCCTCATTTACATTTAGTGTTTCTTCAGGTCATAACGATTACCTTAAAATTTTTACTCCCTCTGTTCTCTCAAAGATTGCATTCCTGTCCTGGACCACCAGTGGTCTGAACAAGACTTTGGTACCTTTTTTACTGATCATTTCCCTCATCTCCCATCTCACTCTTGTATCTGAACAACCTTAAGAAACTGCTTAGGATATGCATCCCACTGAAACCCAAGCAAACACATTTACAGCCTTCCTACAATTTTGTACGTTTGGATTTGTCGTTCAGAAGGCGAATGTAGACAATCATTTTAAAGAGTAATTCAGGGTATACTCAAGGCCAGGTTATTTCACTGTCTCAGACCCATCTAGGGTGCTTATTAAAAATATAAATTCCTGGGTTCTACATGGAACTATGTGGAATCAGCAGAAAAGGGACATGCCTCGGAATGCGCATTTTTAACAAGCTCTTCAGGTTCTTCTGATGCACACTGAAGCTCAAAAACCTGTAATGCAGAGGACCTAAAATTCAAGGTAATATAACTGACAGTGCAAATAAGGGATTAAGAGTCTACTGTCAAATACACTAAACCAGAAGTTAAAAAATACAAAAACTCATTAATGAAGAGCTAAGAAAATACTTTGTAACCAGAACTCCAGCTACACTATGACATTCTTTGGAAACTCCTTTACTTGAGATACTGAACAGGACGTACACACCTAATCATGAAAAAAAACATATATAAGTTATACCCTAAATACACACACATATTAGTGCATGTACATATGCATGTATGTATGCATACACACTGCCTAGAAAGGCAGTAATTATGTTGGTATTAAATGGCACGCTGGCTACCAACTCACTAAGCAGCTTTGGTTCTACCCCACTACTTCTAAACAGGGAACGACCTATACTTTTTCTCTTTTTAACATAGTTTGATTTCTCCTTATAGAGCAGCAGGAAATGAGAAGGCAAAATGACTCAGATCAACACATCTTTTTACCAGAATCAAGGAATAATGAATGCCTCTCTGGCTTCTAGACTGTGGACCCTACGAGCAGAAAGCACAGCGCACATGTCATGGAACCCCGACCGCAAGGTCAAGCAGTAAGCACAGCAAAGGAATACATACTGCAGATCAGGACCACATGCCATGAAGCTGGAAGTGGCCTTGGGTTACAGTCGACCACAGGGGCTCCTGGGCTTGCACATGCAGATCCAGCCCCACCACCACAGCTTAGGATGTCCTAGGTCTGGGAGGGGGCCCAAGGTCAGGCATTTCTCACAGTTCCCAGGTGATGCTAATGCTGCTTGTCTGCAGACTGTACTTTGAGAACCATGGATGTAGGGAAAATTTCTCAGGATTTTGCTATATAGACGGTTCCCAGAAAAGAGAAGTATGTGAGTCATAGTCAGGAAAAACAATATAGGGAATCTGGGAACCTGGGTTCCAGTTTCAGCTCTATTATAAAATGGCTATATAGCTGATAAACACACAAACACACAAATATCACATAACTCATCTGGAGGATAAAGGGTCTACTACAGATGAAAACTAAGCATTTTAAGACTTCTTATGCAGATCAGAGAAAATTTAAGTGTCTACTATGACCCCCTGAAATCATTAATTCAAATCAGTGTTTACTGCCCAGATCAGAACTATTCTTCATGACTAGGAAACACTGTATGATTAAAGGTAACAAATACCACCTAGCTCAAATCCCTAACTTTACAGCTGAGTAACCTGAGGTTCCAGGATGCTATCTGGTCTGGTTGGTCAGGCAGTTTGTCAGTAGCACAGTGCAGAATTAAATCCTATTGACTCCTATAACAAAATGCCCTTTTCAGGGGAAAGAAAACTTTTAATTACATTTTCCTAGATAAATATAGAGTTAATACAAAGCAGAATTATACCTAATTATGAATGAATAAACAAAGTATCTATATAGACATACTGAAGGGAATCCATAGTCATTAATATGTGTTTTACGCTTTCCATTTAAAAAAGAGTAAGAGAGACTTTTAAAAAGTGAATTAGAAAAGGAAGTGGAGCTGGGAACTAACACACTCAATATGAGCATAAGTTCCAAATACATAATTTTTCGAAGAATGACACCACATTATCATTTAATGGCAGCACCTGTTTAGTGAATGAACCTGGAAAACTGACTTTTGGAAATACTAGATATTTGGCTTTGCTATAAAAGTTTTACTATACAGCAATAAACAAAACTTTTTCACATATGGCTAATTTTTGCAGTTTTCAACACTGAAGCACAAACGGCCAAATTCAACACAAGTATTTTATAAGTGATCACAGAAAAATTAAACCCGTCTGTCTTACCATCAAAGAAGCTCTTGGCTCTTAGGTAACTGACACTGAGCCTAAGAACAGAAAGTTTGTCCAGCTTATTAATAACATCTTGTGGAAAAGGCAGCAGGCTCGCCAGACGGTCCAACTCGGTGTTGAGTCGGTCTCTATGTCGCTTGGAAGGATTCGACTTGATTCCTTCAGGCGGGATTGGCTTGATGCTGAAAAACAAACAAAATGCCATAAAATACTCTAAAATACATAAAGCAAACATTTCCACTGCCTTATGTAGCACCTCCTCCAATATTTCTCTCAAAAAACAAACATCTGAAATCCACTTTAAATTTACATAAATCCTTTCAAAATGCTCCTTTTATATCCTAATTAAGCAAAACAGGGGAATGGGTAAAATTCTTTATAATGTTTTATTAAAGGATCATGAACCTATCGTAGGAAAATGCTGAGTATATCTCACATACTTGGTACTTCATATACTTCATACATCTGTGGCATAGTGATTCCCAAATAACAAATCTACCAGGACTTTTTTCCCTTTAAATACAACCATTGGTAGGGAAAGGGGGAAAAAAAAGAAACCTGTAATAAATTATGTGAAAATCATGCTTCCTTTCAATCTTCCACAAGAAGCACCTTGGCATCATTTATGTCGCAGATAAATAAGAGCAACATTTATATTCATCATCCCAGCTCCCTGCACCAAACCACTTCATCCTGTTCATGACAACATCTCAAGGCCTTTTGGGACCTGCAGATGGTTATAGCATCATTTAATGGGATCTTCCAATACTAAAAGAAGAAAACATTTGACTTCAGATGTTTATCTTTGTTGAATGACAAATATTAGAGGTTAACTGTGATCACTGGAAAATTTTGCTTTTAGGACTGCTACTTTCTTGGCAGCATCCATAGTTTGTCCCTCAATTAGAAAATTCAGTGAAACCCCAGCATTTGGTACGATGTTTAACGGAGGGAAAGACACTTATGGTGAAGAGCAGAGCCTGGGTTGAGCAATGAGAAGCTGGGCTACTTCACACAAAGGCCTCAGCCAGGAGGTCTCGGCAGAAACTCACTCTGTAAAGTGAACTGACAGATCATCAGACTCCCAAGAGGAACCAGAAACGGAGAAACTAGTAAAAAAACGAAACAAAGTAACTTTTTGATCATGCCTCTGCACCCTTCCAGTTGACAGAAAAATAAAGAATTATCTGGAGTGTTCTTATAACAAAGACTTTTTTCCAGTTTCAATGAGAAAACAAAGGCATTTTTGACAATTCAAATGATAGTATCTTTAAAAAGAAGAAATTGTCGAGCATCGTGCTATTAATTTGATGCAATCAAAAGATTCCTAGATACTTTGTTTGCACTGTTGTAAGTGCAGAAATAATACTTTGTGCAAAAAGTAAATATGAAATCTTAACATTTTTACACTGTCCCTAACAATATCTTCAGAACTTGCCTATTTCTATTTTTTTCTATTATAGTGTGTGCTGTTTCTACAAAAATGACTACTAAATTGGTAAAATGGAATACATACAAATAAATAAAACTATCTCCAGACTGTGTAATTGTATAACTAACAGAAATTGGTGACTGTCTCTCTAGCTATTCTCCCTTAATCATATTGCATTTATCATCAAATTCAAGCCATACCTAATTACTACATTTCTCTAATTAACCAACTGAACTTCAACTTTCACCTCTAATGCATGGACCAATCACTTGTTAACACAAACATTTACCTGCACCTACCATGTCCTGTGCAGTCCATGAAAACATGTTCTTCCTACGCATCTGAAACGTGTGGTAGGAGCTAAGTGCTGGGAGCAATTACTCGAAGAGGGATTTTTGCAGGTGGTATGTGAAATGAATCTTGAAACAGGAACAGGCTTTCAGGAGGAAACATGGCTGGGGAATGGCGACCTGTGTTAGAAGTCCCCTGTCTAAAGTGTGAAGCACAAGGGTTCGAAAGAGGAGACGAGGGAGCTGGCTGGGACCACATTCTTCCCACCAATACTGACCACCCACCATATGCCCTGCACAGAACTTCAGCCGTGAACACCACACACTAAAACTACTGTTCTCACAATAAAAAAGCTACTTTCCAGTGGGAGGACACGGACATACTTAAATATGTAATTTTGGGGCTGGGAAAAAAAAAACAAAGCCAGATGAGGAACTGAGGAGTGACGGGTGCTGGTTCTGACCTCCAGGGAAGGCCTCCGATGCAACATTTCAGCACAGACGTGAACGCCACCCAGGAGTGAGCCGCGTGGGTGTCTGATGACAGACACGTTCGAGGCAGAGGCCGAGGCCACTTTCCTCACAGAAATGATATGAAACTGGACTTGCGATCTGGGGGTCATCTTAAGCTTTCAGCCGGGATTTACACGGCCAGTGTGGTGTTTTTAGTAAGCTGATTCTGGTGATGGAGAGGACAGAATGCAGGACAGATCTCACGGAGGTTAGCACTTCTTTCTAAAATACCAACCCAGCTCCATCCTCTGATTCAAACCTTTCAGCAGCTCTGCATGGCCCGCATTCCTTGGCCTAGAACACAAAATGCATTTTGGTCTTTCTATGGCCCCTAACTGTTCGTCTGCCCTCTTTGTTTCCAGCCAAAGCCTTCCTTGTCCTTTATATTCCAGACCTAAGAAATCACTTACAGTTACCAACATGTACTTTGGTGCTTCCATATATGCTACTCATCTGCTCTGTGTCACCAGCTTCAAAGCCCTACTCAAGCAGATCACTTTTGTAAAGTCTTCCCTGACCTGCTCACGATGGATTCCTCCTGTACTACTTTCTGTACCTTAATACATCTTAGGCCAATGCCGTAAGCAACCATTCCATTAAGGAATATTCTGTGCAGATAACATTTCCCATATATTAAAAATGAAATCCAGCCCTGCAGTCTTGGTAGCTTTCCAGTAAAGATTATACAACACTGCGGGGGAAACAGTAAAACAAAATTGAAGACAAGCTGATGTGACCCAGGGAGAAACAGCAACAGTACTGGAATGAGACTCAGAGCTCTTCCTCCACACAGTACGGCTGCCTCGCTTGTGCTGGCTCTTTGCAGTCGTTGTCGACCCTGCTGCACCAGATGGACTGCCTCCTTAGACAGTGCAAGCCTGTCCACTGCTCCAACACACTATTATGCCCATGAGGAATATTCACCATCAGTTTAAATTTCCTACGTCAAGCATTACGGAACCTGAGTTGCATATAACTTGTTTGTTGCTCTTATTACTATAAAAACTTAATCATTTCTGTATCCCCACTGCTCTGCATAGTACTTGACACAGAGTGGACTTTCAATGAATGTTTGCTGATCAGAAATGCCCAGAGAAGAAATGATAAGAACCTGACCAAAGGCAGTAAAGGTAGGGACAGTGAGTATAGACTAGCTTGAGATAATTAAACACAGCACTTTGTGCCCATCACGAAGCTGAGTACAGAGCAGGACTCAGGTGTTCACTGAATTAAACTCACTTGGTCACCGACTACGTATAGGAAGTGAGGGAGAGGAAAACGTTGAGTAAGGAGAGGTCGCAAATGACCAGAGTTTGCAGCTTAGGGTAACAGCTCCATTTCCCAATGCAAGGTGCATCAAAGACCACAGAGCCTTGGCCACAGGCTTGCAAAGGTGAGGAAGAGGTGCAGGCAAAGATGACAGAGGAGGAATAAGATGGAAAGGAAAAGAGGCAGGGTAGACTATTTCGGAAATTACAGAACAAAGTTAAATGCACAGAGGAATTAAATAAATTCAGGATTGAGAAGTACCCACTGGACCTGGCATTTCAAATCCAGTGGTGTTAAAACTAAAGTAACAGCTTTGACACACTTTTTCCTTGATTTTGTGAGAAATATTCAGAACTATTTTGTGAAAATATTTCATACTTAACCATGCACATTGAAGATGTACAGAATAATTAAAAATAGTAACCTTACATCAATTACACCTGACTTGGGTTATGCTAGTACGTTTACTTTTGTCTTTAAATCGATGCCAAAATGTACTTGCAAGCATTTATTTAAATAAAAGGCTGTATTTGAAATATAAGTAAATGTTCCAGTAAGATTGGATTTGGGACATCTGGAGTTCAGAAGTCTGCTGAAATAGACTGTAAGATGTTGATCAGGCAAAGAAAAAATTTATTATTTTTTAAACCTTAACCTCAAAAATCTTGTCCCAACCTGTAACCAGGCTGTTGTGAAACTGAGACTCCAGCTGACTGCATGCCCTGCTTCTGCTCCCCGAGCCCTGCGCACGCTCAGTACTGGGGGGCCAGACCCAACGGCGCGCCCAGGGCCGGTCTGAACGTTACCTTTACAGCCGTAACTTTTCTTATCCACGTCTAAAATGTCTGTTGGGCTCCTCCCTTGTGCTCAGTCTTTGAGACAAAGTTGAAAAATGTAGCCACCCAGTTTAAGTTACTGTAACTGTATTTATATGTTTATATGGCATTTACCATAAAATCTCAAATGACATGCAAATGTATAGTTTCAGGTATCCTATTAGAATAAAGTGAGATTTTCTTTGTTTTTTTCTAAAGATTTTATTTATTTTAGAGAAAGGGGAAGGGAGGGAGAAAGAGAGGGAGAGGGACATCAATGTGTGGTTGCCTCCCACGCAGCCCCCACTGGGGACCTGGCCTGCAACCAGGCATGTGCCCTGACTGGGAACTGGACTTGAACAACAATAAAAAAATAAAAAATAAAAAATAAATAATAAATAAATAAAATAACAGCCAAAAAAAAAAGAGAAGAAAATAAGAAGGACATTAACACTAAAATTGATGAAATCTAAATACAGTCTATAGTTTCATAAAAAAAAAGAATAAAGTGACATTTTCTAACAAGAGATTACCTATCCCAGCACAGAGTTTGCCTTATCAGCTCTTACATCTGGGTGATTTAATCCACTCTCACTGCTTCAGGCTGCTTAGCAATCACTTGTTTATCTTTATTTCCAGGCCTGATACTTGAATGTCCTCTCATTCTCTTTCCCAGAACTTAGGCTCCCTCCTGCTCTGCATGTAGGGTGACACTACTCTCCATCCACAGGCCAGGAAACCCGCTACCACAGCAACTACTCCCAATGAAGCCCAACTTTTAAACCTACCTATTCTTCAGCTCCTCCCCATGGTTTCTGTGCACACGTATTATTTATCTCTGAATATAAATGTTGAATATTTATAGTCATAAATTACATGCTTAAGATAATATTGCAAAGGTGCTCTCTGGCTCAAATAACATTAAATTTCATTGGTAGGTCTAACACAGCTGGATATTTTACTTCCCCATATGAGGCAGAAAAACATTTACAGAAACTTCTGAGAATCCTGGCTGGATGTCACTTGCAATGAGTCAGAATTCTGTGGCCACTCTCCTGCTGCTGGCTCGAGAGTTAGGACGGGTTAGTCCCTTTCCCTACTTTTTTAACCTAAGGAGAGGCGATGAGGTACAAACAGCACATGGTCTCTAGCCCCGACTTCAGCAGTGAAAACCCGGAACATGAAATACGCCCTAGAAATCACTGTTACTCCCACAATTCTGAAAACAATCATTAAGAATGTTCCTCTTGTATTAATATACTTTTTTTTAATATTTCTGTTTAAACCCAAATAAAAAGTATCTTCTACACCAAAATCACTAAAACACTAGCAGGAAAGTCTAGTGGTCAATTATTAAACAAGTAAATAGCTCTCCAATACCTACTGTGCGCACGGTACTATAAAGCTCTGATAGAGGCAAACACAAAAGAGAGGCCTATCTTTACGAAGCGTACCTTTTGTACTGGGAGGAGGTATATTCTGTAACAAGACAACTCAAGCATAATGTATTGCTCAATAGTGCTATAAAAGTGATGCTCAAGAGTTCAGGAAAGAGCTCGGGTAGAGTAACAAGGGAAGGTCTCACGGAGACGTGGCATCCCACTTAAAGACAGCTAAGTCACTTCTGATGTCATGATGTCAGCGTACACAGCTTTCTGCAGGTACCCTTCTCTTTCAGAACATCATGCCAAACAAGGAAAAACAGACAAACACAAAGTCTGTCTCCATTAAACCGAAGAGACAGCCAAGCCCAGATGCAGGTAACTATGAAGATGGAAAATAGGTAGAAAAGAAATCAAGGAAACACAGAACAGGAAGGCAACTGTAATCACAGTATATTACTTAGAACAGCAAACAATGCTTATCATTTAAGAAATTATGAAACAGTCAAAGTGGATTTAAAACTGTGATAACATTATATTGGAAGGATTAAGAAAGGTGAAGGAGAGATGAAATAGCACTAATAACCTTAACTATCACATTAAATGTCAACAGATCACACCTAACATGCTAAACTGAAGACAGTGTATACATATCATTGAATTTTTTAATGGGCATGTATTATTTAATAGGAATATTTTAAAACAATCAAAAACAACAAATGAGCAAAGTGAAAAGGACTAAAAAATATATGACAAAACAAATCAATATGTAAAGGACATCTCAAGTAGAAAAATCTTCAAACACCTCATCCTACCCCCCTACACACAACCCCAATTATCTACCCCACTGTTTTTGTCTATGAAAGTCAATTGTCAAAATTAATGGTTTTAAGCAAAAATACAAGGACAGACTACCAGCGGGAATATAAACTCTCTGCAGAGCAATTTGACACTACGTCTCAGAGCATAATGCTTGACTCAACCTTAAAAGTATACGTTTTTCCTAAGAAAATAAGAATTTGCATAGAAATTCACATATCTCAAAGGTATTCTCTGAAAAACTAGTTAAAATACTTGAAGGCTGGAAAAAACAGAACTCTTCCCCTCCAAAAAAAGAAAAAATAGTTAAATTATGGAACACTAAAACATCAGAGTACCATGCAGCCATTCAAAGCAATGTTTTAAAAGAAGGGGAGGGAAGGAGCAAATCAGTAAGACGGGAGGAATAAAAGACTTAAGGAAAGAGTATGAATGCAAATATGGGCGAAGTATGGAAATTGTGTATGGGAAATAGTAAATAACTTATTTCATAAAGTTAACTATCTGAGCCCAGTGAACAGTAAGGAAATACCCAGGACATGGATGTACCCATGTACTGCTGAACTTAATCACCTGGGTAGTGTTGTGAAGTTGGTACAAACAGAAGTTTTGGGACCCAATATCCAAACTCAGTTTTTCATTTCCTACCTGACAATTTTGGATCTGAACCTCAGGTCCCTCTCTTTAAAACTGAAAAATTACCTTTCATAGTGCTATTATAAGGTGGAAAAAAATGATGTATACAAAGCACAGAACATGTTTATACCACAGTAAATTACTAATGAACAGAAATCTTTTTGTTATAGTAAAACACTATATAGAAAAAACCATTTTACAGAAGTATGAAAGTAAAGAAGTACTGTTTTTAAAGATTTGCATGATACTTATTTCTAAGTCTTAATTGTTTACATAAGTAAGCACGTACTGTGTAAGTCTGCTCACCAGTGAAGTAGCACATTTCTGCCATACCCAGAACTGAGAACATAATCATATACTGCCTCTTACTGTTTCACAAAAGAACTGATTGTTCTGCAATAATGTAAGCTAAAATTATTTAAAGAACAGAATTCATATTTCTGTTCCATGTATATCTTCAGTAGTCTTTACAGTTTATAAAACACTTTTGTTCTGCTGATTTTAGTTGTGAGAGTGGTATTTGAGCTGTAGGTGTTAACTATCCTGCTATGTTGGTCAAGAATTTGCCCAGATCTACAAAAACCATAAAACTAGACCTTATCTTCCAGTTTAGACGTGGTACATTTTCCACTTATCTCTCACCGTTTCCTCTTTCTTTTTGCCATTTTAATAGGTTACCAATAACTAAACATGTTCACTTACTCATTTCATAGTTTCAATAGGTAAGAGCCTCCATAGGCACTGTGCACAAACCATCTAAATAAAGTCATTTGAAGAAAAATGATGGTGGAGAAATAATTACATAACTAAAAAAAATACCTATCCTTTTATTTTACAGGCTATTTGGAAAATGGTATCATACTACATTTACATGAAACATTTCCAGTAAAACATTGCATAATTTTATTCTACTAAGTAGGTATTATATAATGAGGTTCCTGAGATTTAAATAGAATGAACAGCAACTTAGCAAAAGTAGTAAAAACAGTGGTTTTATATTATACGAACATTGTGAGTGTTTTAACAAAGTGAAAAGGATCAGCTAAGGCTCACGAGTTATTTCCAGGCCTGACACTTGAGGGCTGCCTGGACCACCGCTGCCGACAGCACTTTCAAGGGTAGGAGTCATTTACTCATCACCTAGTATTTGCCAACAGTCAGTACCAGAAATACAGTCAATGAAATACCACCAAAACTCTTTCTGTACTGATAAAACTTCAAAAACATATCCAAAATTATCATCCAGAGAGAGAAAAACAGATTCTACTTAATTCCTACCTTCACAAGATGACATAATTCAACAAATTGACAAAAATGCCAACACCTCCAAAGAAAATAAAACAGGAAGGTTTAAATTAAAAAAAATTTTTTGGTTTGAGCGGGGTTGTTAAGTATGGAACAACATTTTAAGGAAAGTTACAGCAGAATCTATGCCTGCAATTCTCATGAAAATGTTGTCCTGAAGGTAGGAAGGAACATGGATCATACACAAGGCTGCCCCGGACCCTTTAATTTCCTAACTTTCATTACTCAGAAAAGGAAGGGAACATTTACTGAGCATCTACTATCTACAACATCACTTCGGAGGGCGTAAAATGAACACCTTTACAATGTACTTCTTAGAAATAAAGATAATTTTCAAAGTTAGACTTGCCACTAGAGGGAGTTTATCTTGTTTAATTAACTCAATTGAAGGTTGGGAAGAGGTTCAGGTTGAAACTCGGTCTCCTACTTGATTCCAAAATTTTACAGAACTGCATATGCATAATGGTATCTTATCAACAGTCTTATACTTATGCCACACCATACTTTCTCTTTAAGTAAAATAAAATGGCTTTCACTCAAAGGATCAGTTAAATCTCATTAGCATTTTCAGCTCAAATGAGATATATTTTTCTGACATTGTTGGCATACTTCAGACCTCAGCTACAAAAGACTACTTTAACTTAAAGAAAATCCATATTGAACTTAATATTAGGTTTAATGGCTACATTCCTAAAGTGAACTTTGATTAACTGCATTATAAAGCAAATCATTTTTCATTACAGTAAAAATAACTTCTACATAATCTCATGTGATTCTGTAAATGCCAGCCAGCACTAGGCTTTTCTTATGGAGCAATGTAGTGATATTTTAAGGCATTTGTGGGACTAGAAGCAATGCAAGGTGCTCAAAAAAGAGCTGAAAAACATCTATGCTAACTAAACAAAATAAAATACGGGCAATGTGAAAATGC
>VMDR010019798.1:0-18047 GCA_007922815.1 Macrotus californicus | reverse complement strand
TTTCTACACAATTGCGATGAACAATCCAAAAATGAAATTAAGAAAACTTTATTTACAATAGCATCAAAAAGAATAAAATCCTAAGGGATAAATGTAACAAGCATAAAACTTACACCAAAAAATATTGAAAGAAATTTTTAAAAATCTATGTAAATGGAAAAACACCTCATGTTCATAAATTGGAAAATTTAATATTGTTAAGAGGGCAATACTCCTCAAATTGATTTAAAGATTCATTACAATCCCTATTAGAATCTTAGCTGGCTTATTTGTAAAAATTGACAATTTGATTCTAAAATTCATATAGAAATTCAGGGACCCAGAGTAGCTAGCACTTGAAGGACTCTCACTTCCAGATTTCAAATTTTACTACAAAGCAACAGCAATCAAGACAGTGTGGTACTGACATAGGATAGACATAAAGGTCAATGGAAAAGAATGGACAGGCCAGAAATACGCCCAGTAGTTGTCTGTGGTCAACTCATTTTGACAAGGCCATTCAATGGAGAAATAATCTTTTCAATCAATGATGCTGGGACAACCATACAGGCAGATGCAATAGAATAAATTCAGAGCCTTGTACCATGTACACAAATTATTTTAAAATGTATCCAAGACCTAAATGTATTGGCTAGAAGTAGAAAATTCATAGAAGAAAAAATAGAGATAAATGTTCACCGTCTTGGATTTGGCAATGAATTCTTAGTATAGCACCAAAAGCACAAGTAACAAAAGAAGAAAATAGATGAATTAGGACTTCATCGAAATTAAAAACCCTTAGGCTTCAAAGGACACTGTCAATGAAGTGAAATGACAAGCTATACAATAGGAAATATTTGTAAACTCTATATCTGATAAAGGACTTGTTTCTAGAATATATAAAGAACTTGTACAACTCGTAATACAAGATATCCCAATTTTTAAATGGTTAAAAAATTTGAAGAAACATTTCTCCAAAGAAGATATACAAATGGCAATAAGCCTATGAAAAAGTCCTGGCATCATTAGAAGGAGATACCCCTTTACACCCACTCGGATGGCTGTAATAAAAAATACAGGATAAAAAGTGTCCCCGATAATGTGGAGAAATTAGATCCCCCATACACTCTTGGTGAGTGTCAAACAGGACAGCCAATCTGGAAAATAGTTTGGCAATTCCTCAAATGGTTGAACGTAGAGTTACCATATGACTCCACAAAGTCACTACTTCTTGGTATATACCCAAGAGAAGTGAAAACATATGTCCATACAAACACTTATACAGGAATATTCATTATTCACAGTAGCCAAAAGGTGAAAACAATCCAAATGTCCATCAACTGATAAATAAAATATGGTATATCCATTTAATGGAGTATTATTTGACTACAAAGGGGAGTTAAGTACTGATTAATGATACAACATAGATAAATTTTTTAAACATTATGCTATGTGAAGGAAGTCAGTCACAAGAAGACCACTTACATCATTCCGTTTACATGTCTAAAATAAGCACATCTGTAGAGACAGAAACTGCATTAGCAGTTGCTCAGTACTCAAGGGGATGACAGCTAGGGAGCATAGGATTTATTTTTCAGATGATGAAAATGTTCTAGAATTTATTGTGATATATAGGGGTCCAGTTGCTCTGCTCTCCACCAGAAATAGACGCACTTGGTTTTCAAATTTTTAGTCATCGTCATAGTTTTGCAGTGGTACCTCAATGTGATTTTAATTTTTATTTCGCCAATAACTAGTGATGTTCAGCATCTTTTCATTTCCCTTTCTGCCCACCATATACCTTCTTGGATTATGTGTCTTTTGCCTGTTTTTAATTGAGTTGTTTTTTTTTTATTACTTATACATGTAGGCGCTGGATATGGTAATTTATCAGGTATATTTTTAAAAATATTTTCTCTCTAAGGCTTGCTATTTTATTTCCTTAATAAAATTTTTTAAAAGAGCAGAAATTGAAATTTGATGGAGTATAATTTATTGATTTTTTTCATTTATGGGTTGTGCTTCTGGTGTCTATTTTTAAAAATCACTGCCAAATTTTTGTTTTTCTTTTAGAAGTTTTCATAGTTTTAGTTTTTACATTTAGGCGTACAGTCTATTTTGGGTTAACTTTTGTATGTGGTCTGAGATTCAGACTGATGTTAGTTTTCTCACATACACAATGTTTCCAGCATCGTATGTTGAAAAGACTAAACTTTCTCCACTGAACTGCCTTTGTACCTTAGTCAACAATCAGTTGAACTATATATATCAGTTGAACTCAATCAGTTGAGTGCTTGTCAATTTCTGAACTCTCTCCTCTGTTTCATTACTGACCAATGTGTCTGTTCTTTTGCCAATACCATACAGCCTTGCTTCCTGTAGCTTTATAACGAGTCTTTAAGTAAGAGGAAATCAATTTTCCTACACTGTTCTCTTTCAGAATTATTGTGGCTATTGCCCTGGCTTCTGTGGCTCAGTGGATTGAGCGCTGGCCTGCAAACCAAAGGGTCACTGGTTCGATTCCCAGTCAGGGCACATACCTGGGTTGCAGGCCAGGTCCCCAGTAGGGGGAGTGAGAGAGGCAACCACACAGTGATGTTTCTCTCCCTGTCTTTCTCCCTCCCCTTCTTTCTAAAAATAAGCCCCAGCTGGTGTAGCTCAGTGGATTGAGCACTGTCCCTTTTCACCGGTTCAATTCCCAGTCCGGGCACATGCCAATGTTTCTCTCCCTCCCCTCCCCTCTCCTCTCTCTACAAGTAAATGAATACAATCTTTAAAAAATAAGTAAATAAATAAAATATTTTAAAAAATTATTGTGGCTAATCTAGTTCCTTTGCCTTTCATGTAAATTTTATAAGTTGCAAAAGTCTACCAAAAATGGTGGAATTTAATTGGGATCATATTAAATCTATAGAATCACTGGGGAGGATTAACATCTTAACAATATTGAATCCAATCCATGAATATGGTATATTTATTTCCACTGCTTTCTTTCTTTAATACCTTGGAGATTTCAGCATACAGATCTTGCATACATTTTTTTTGTGTGTGTTTCTTCTTCATAGGTTTATTGAGATATAATTCACATACCATATAATTCACCCATTTAAAGTATACAACTCAATGATTTTGAATACATCCACTGGTTCCAGTCTCGTAATTTCCTTCCTTTGTTCCTGCAGCCCTAGGAGTGCTAATGATCTCTTAATGTTATTAGTCTTTGGGTTCCTTGCCATCTCATATGTTCTTCTCACTTTGCCTATTTCAGTGCTTCTCAAGTTTTGGTACAAATGAATCACTTGGGAATCCTGTTGAAAATGCAGATTCTAAATCAGTAAGTCTGGGGCCTGAGAGTCTCCAGTTCCATCAGACTCCCAGGTGATACTAATACCGCTGCTCTGGTGATCATACCAGACTAGGAAGGTTTACAGCTCTGACGTATTCCCTTTATTTAAGTTTCTCTCTCTGAGACATCTGCTGTAAATTCTCTTATCCACTGAGATCTTGATAGATACGATGAAAATAAAAAAAAAGATTGAAATTGTCATCATGAGCTCAATCTCTTTGCCTATTGTTAAAACATTTGTTTAGAAATTTATTCTAGAAATTGTTAAATTTACCAATAATTCTCTAGCTCCCCTGTTTCTACCACTTTTTATTCTCTTTGTAAATCAGGACAATATTTGCCCCTCTTCAGTTTTTTGGGGCATTATTTTTCTCTGGCTTTCCAAAACCAACTAATATTGATTCTATAATCACTTATGCAAAGTCTTTCATTTAGGCCTGGAAAGTTTAACTGACTTAAAGCAACTGGCTTCAGCTGGTTGGGCATCGTCCAGCAAAGCGAGAGTTTGCTGGTTGGATTCCTGGGCAGGGCATGTGCCTGGGTTGCATGTTCTGTCCCTGGTCAGGGTTTGGTAAGCCTACGGAGGAAGGCAACCATCAGTGGTTTCTCTCACATCGATGTTTCCCTCCCTTACCCTCTGTCTAAAATGAAAAGAAAATTGGTTGCTCATTTACTACAATGGATTTCAGTGGCCTTTTTTGTTGTTCACATTTTTTAATGTAGTTTATATGTAAATAATTACTTCTATTACATCTTTTAATCATGTTTATTCTATACTTTTTCATTTAAAAAATCATTCTCTTTCAGAGAGGAGACAAAATAGAAGTTTTCTCTCTCTCTTTCTTTCTTTCTCTTATTCTATAACATGCTATCAGTACCAAGCAGTGGCTTTCATCCTTTCTTGTTCAACCTCTTGTGGCAAGTATTATTTGAAAAACAAAAACCAAATTTTGAAAATTTCTTGGTATTCTCTTTAAAAGCAAGAATTATCTAAGCCTACAAGTATCAGTCCTCATAGGCTTTTGCTACTCTTTAATATACACTCTTTTAAAATCTAATCTCATTAACCAGCATCCTGTGAAATGACATGCTCCCTGGAGTACGATGAGTTGACCTGCTGGTCACTCTCCTTGGCAGCAGGCCCTGGAGCTGGGTCAGTTCCCCTAATTCTGGCATCTGTAATTCTCAGATAATTCACTTTTCCCTGTGGCCAGTCATTGTGGTGTCAGTACTATTCCTTTTTGTAAGCCTAGAACATTTATGTAGTTGAAGTCCCTGTAGATATTGCTACCGAAGAAGAGAAGTATTCACCCATACCAGCATACTCGGACGGCAATACGACTTGTATATGCTCATCTGTTGTCTAAACCCTTTCACTATCCACCATTCTACCCTCATCAGTTTCCACCAACTGAACACCTTTCTAGTTCATGGAGTCACGCTGTACCTCGCCTTCTTTCTTCAAGACTTGTTCCATTTGAATGAGGTAAAACATCCTTTATTTATTTCAGTCATAAGTTCCTTTCTACCTCATCTACTAATAGCTATTGGATTGCATTCATCTCCTTTTGTTGATTTTTCCAAGTTCAGTTTGCTTTGCTATTAATCCTCCTTTCCCAGCCTAAGATTTCAAGTCACCAGCACTATGTCTCAAGTTTGTTCTCTTTCATTTAATTCCACCGGGAGCAACAGTAGTGGACATTGCTTGGCTGGTGCGATGCATTTTGGAAGAGAGCAGAATCAGTCACTGCAAGGCTGCCTCCTTAATCGTTCACAGTGAAAACCTGGGCTTGGGAGTCAGAGCAATTGGGTGTGCTTCCCTCCACTGCCGAACGCCATATGTTTTGCAGTTTTTAAACTTGAGATACAGGGTCCAGCACAAATAACACCCCTTTTCTATGACCTGGTAATCTATACCAAACCTTTTATTACAGTCATAAGCATGTAACTCTGTAACATAACAATATCACACTCAAGCACACCATATGACATTTTAGGTGAAATGTTCAAACTAAAACTATAAACTATTACACCCATATTATTACCCTACCAACCACACTCAAGCAGGTGTTACTTCTGCCGGACCCTGTATTTGGCTATAGGCTATATTGCTGTAATAGAGCTGCCCCAAAACTCAGTGGCCAAAAAAAAGATAGATGTTTATTTCTCTCTCCTGAAATAGTCCAGGAGGTGGTGAGCAGTCCAGAGAGGCCTGGCTGCTAAGCTTCTTGTGGTTATCCAGGAATCTACATTCCTTATTGCTATCTTGTTGCTCCATCAACTTCTGCTTGTTACTTCACCTACTGTGATCAGAGCTGCCTCACCAACACCATCCAGCGGTGTCCAATCCACACCTGTGGGCTGCGTATGGCCCAGGATGGCTATGAATGCAGCTCAACACAAAATCTTAAATTTACTTAAAACCTTATTTTTGCTCATCAGTTTTAGTTAGTGTTTGTGTATTTAATGTGTGACCCAAGACAACTCTTCTTCTTCCAGTGTGGCCCAGAGACACCAAAAGGTTGGGCACCCCTGGTCCTCTAGCCCATGGGAAGGGTGAAGAAGAGGGAGTAGAAAAGCAACTTCCTTTTAAGGGTATAACACGAGCATAGCACCTGTACCTCTGCTCACGATGCATTGCAAAAACACAGTCACATGAGCATACTTAGCTGCAGGGGAGGCTAGGCTATGTAATCTCTCATATGGCACTAATACGCCCCATAAAGATGTGTGTGTGTGGGGGGGGTAGATCCTATATGTGTAAGGAATAAATAAAAAATGGATACTGGGGGGAAATCAGCAATCTCAGAAGTAATATAGTTACATGGTTAAAAAATAAAATAATATAAAATGGTACAGAATAGTCTCCCACCTATTCACCATCTGTACAGTGCCCACCTCTCTCCTCAAGAGATTAGCGTCTTGTGTATTCGAGTTTTCTCAAGCAACTTTGAGCAGATACCTTTATTTCCTATCTTACCCCATGTTTTACAAAAGAAAAATAACAACTATGTCTGTCATTCTCCACGTATTTTACACATCCTTTTATGTCAGTGCACAGTTATCTTCCTCATTCTTTTAAAGTGCTGCCTAGTGCTTTTTAATTTAAATTTTCTTTTTCAATTACAGTTTACACTCAATACTGTATTAGTTTCAGGTGTACAGCATAGTGATGAGACGATCACATAGCCTACAAACTGTTCCACCTGGCACAACGCATATTGTTACAGTATTACTGTCTGTGTTCCTTACGATGCACTTCATATCCCTGTGGCTATCTGATAGCTACCAAGTTGCACTTCTCAATCCCTGTACCTTTTCCACTCAACCCCCTAACCCCCTCCCCTCTGGAAAACATCAGTATATTCTCTGTATCTATGAGTCTTTTTCTAGTTTGTTTGTTCTCCCCACTCACAGCATTTTCTATGTATTTTAGATGCCTCATAAAATTATGTAAATATACTTCAACAGGATGTAAACATCACTTAACTAGAGAAACACAACCTAAACATTGCCTAGAACTGTGTCATTCCGTTTCAATGGTCAGATACAGTAGTTACTATTTGTTGGGGTCTTACTATAGGCTCTAGTCGGTGCTCTACACACGTTCTTAGTTAATCGTCGCAACAATTGTGAAATGGGCTTTGCAAAGCAAAACCTGAGACAGGAAGTTGTGTGCAAGTTGATTATTTGGAAGGTGATCACAGGAAGCAGAAATGAGGTAGTGGGCAAAGTGAGACAGGTAAGTGAGGAAGCCAGTACAGGGTTTACAAAGAGCAGGTTACCATTCTGGGTAGCAGGGGCTCAACCCAGCTGGTGGGCCCCCTGAGGAACTGTGTTAATGTCCCTCCAAAATGTCTCACCGAAATGGGTTAGGGCTGCACTTGGGGACAATAATCCCTGGTATTTCTGGCTGTACAAGTCCTTGTGCACCAGAAGCCCAGGGCAGTGAGAGAGACAAAGGTGGGCACAGATGTGGGCAGCTGAATGGTACAGGAGCTCAGTCCCCTGGGCTGAGGGGCTACGGGGCAGGGCATCAACAGTCTGCTGTGGTACTATTAACTCTGTTTTAAAGTTGAGTAAATGGGAATTCAGAAAGGTTACCTGCCCAAGGTAACATTGCCAGTAAGTGACCGATTGGGGATCCACTTGGTGTGACCGCAATCCTATGCTCATCACTGCTCCTAAAACATGTTATTGTTGTAGGCACATCCTGAAGATTATGGAATTAATCACAGAAACATGAAGCTAGGGAGAGCATCAGAGATTCTTGAGTCTGTTCCTGAGAATAAGGAATGTTACAATAACTTGTACGTCTGAGATCGTAGTGCTGGATGGTTTCAGGGAAGACCCAGGAACACACCACAGGCTTCCACATAGTGTTCCTTCCACAGCCATGCACAGCCCCTTTGGTGAATATATTTAACTCGTTTAAAAAAATTAAAAAGATGCATATTTATTTTTATTACAAATGTAATATACATTAGATTTGAAAGTTAAAATTACAGAATGGCCTCATTTCTTCTAAACAATATCATGAGCCCTGTGCCTGATGGAATCTTAAGGATTATTACACATTTGATTATTTCTTGTCTTGCTGCCTAATGCTTTTTCCTGTGAAGCCATTTCTTGAATAAAGCTGTGTTACAGCTGAAATTAGATTAGCAATTAAAAATAAATGAACTACTTGTTATAGTCTCTAGGAACCACTTTGGATGAACTAAAGTGTTATTCAATTAGCAAACTAAAAATTGTCTGCATAATTTTATTCATGTCCCCCATTTCCTCAAGGTACTACTAACAGAGACTCCTGTAGTTTTAAAATATTAGGAATCTAATGTAAGGCATTTTTTTCCAGCCCAAAAGACAGTCCATATAGACCTATTAAAATACTGTAACTGCAATCTTTTAAAATGAGAAAAAAGTCATTATACCATTTTTGTCATGATTTGATGAACTAATTCAATGAAGTATTCTCATTTTAAATAACAGTAAAACCATTGCTTGTGTTTAGTGGGAGAAACAAATCTTTTATTAAAAATTTATACTATGGCCCTGGCTGGTGTGGCTCAGTGGATTGACTGCTGGCCTGTGAACCAAAGGGTCGCCAGTTCGATTCCCAGTCAGGGCACATGCCTGAGTAGTGGGCCAGGTCCCTAGTTGGGGATGTGTGAGAGGCAATGACACATTGATGTTTCTCTCCCTCCCTTCCTCTCTCTCTAAAAATAAATTTAAAAAATATTTTTTTTAAAAAATTTATACTACATAGCAGAAAGAAAGAAGGAGCTCCTACCCTTCACGACAGTATGGATAGAACTGGAGAGCATCATGCTAAGTTAAATAAGCCAAGCAGTGAAAGAGAAATATCATATGATCTCACTTATAAGTGGAACCTAATCAACAAAACAAAACAAGCAAGTAAAATAGAACCAGAGACATTGAAATAAAGAACAATTTGACAGTAACCAGAGGGGAAGGGGGAGAGGGATAATAGGGAATAATGGGGAGGGGGTATCAAGGAACGTGTATGAAGGCCACATGGACAAAGCCAAAGGGGGTGGGTTGGAAGGTGGGAGGTGGGGATGGGTGGCACGGGGGGGCTGTGGTGGGGTGAAAATGGAGACAACTGTATTTGAACAACAATAAAAAAATAAATAAATAAAATTTTAACATGAATTAATGCCATATGTGGAGATTCTGATTTAATAATTAAAGCAGTCACACATATGATATGATTCTTCATAAGGAAGATTCTATATCCACACATATTGACCAGTTATTTTATTATTTTTGCAGTTGCTTAAAAAAATGCTCTCATTACTTATGTTCATTTTACAAATATTTATTTTACATTCTGCCCCATGAATTGCTCTGAAGCTTTGTCCTTGTCCAAGGCTGAAAGTTTGGTCCTTCTTTTCTCTGTTCATTGTCACACAGATCAGAATGTAACGATCTTTATTCCCACCTTCTTGGAGTGATGTAAGTTTTTTCTAATGGACCATTTCTTGTCCCTTTGAAGTCTTGAGTATTTCTGCCCTGTATACATACATTTCCAAAAAGGTCCTTCTTCCTCCCTGGAAGTGGAGGGTACAAAAGGAGGAGACCAAAGAGGAGAGGGGGGTGCAGAGGAAGTATGGAAACAATCAACTTTTCCAAAAGAATCAATGTAATAAAAATATATATTGAAAGAAATATAATGTGTTACATTTATACCACCATTTATACATATTTGGATAGCAGCAGCTGTTTTGTTTCAAAGTCCAGGGGGATATTCTCCTAATGGAAACATACATAATCATATGGCTAAAAGAGAGCCCCTCACTTCATCCTTTTGCCATCAGGCATATCTACCCCGGAATAACTTTGGGTTAAAGAGCCTCAATATCTTTGAAAAGGTCGATAAGATAAAGTATCTTTTGAAACATACACTTAGTAAACATTCATATTATAAAGTATAATTCAACTCTGAAAATGTCAATACTTTGTCTCTCACTTTAAGAAGTGTTTCAAAGTAGCACTGTTGCTTGCTACCTTCTATCTGAATTCGAGATTGGATACTTTTGTCCTAAGTACTTTCCTGCACTGCAGTGTCCTCAAACTTTTTAGATAATGGCCCACTTAGCAAATGCTACCTTCCCCAGGGCACTCTTAACAGTTCTCCAACACCACATAGGTGACTCATAGAACTCAGACAGCACTGTACTTTTAATTCCTATTTTATTATAAAGGGTACAAGTCAGGAACAGCCAAAAGGGAGAGACACATAAGGGGAGGTCTGGAACGCAGAAGGCCTGGGAGCGTGTGCCACCCTCTCCGTGAACTGATGTGTTCACCAACCAGGACGCTCTCTGAGCCTCCTTATAGAGTTTAAATCGAGGTTTTATTACAGAGGTATGATTGATTACATCATTGGCCATATAATTGAACTCAGTCTTCCCGTATCATTAGCAGTTTCTCCCTATTCGCATCTCACTCCAGACAGCAGTGATCTACTTCCTGTCTCTATGGATTTGCTTATTCTGTGCATTTCATGTATTGATAAATGGAATCGTGTAATATATGGCCATTTGAGACTGGCTTCTTTCACCTGGCATAATATTTTTAAGGTTCATCTATGTTGTAGTGTTTACCAGTACTCCACTCCTGTTTATTGCCAAATAATATTCCATTAGAGATACAGCACATTGTATTGTTCCATTTATCAGTTGGTGGACACTTGGACTGTTTCCACTTTTTGGCTATTAAGAATAATGCTGCTATAAGTATTCATGGGCAAGTTTTTATGTGAATGCATTTTTTTATTTCTCCTGGATGTATGAGTAGGAGCGGAGTTGCTTTGCCATATGGCGTCTCTATATTTAGCCTTTGGAGAGTTGCCAGACTGTTTTTCAAAGCAGCAGCACCATTTACATTCTCACCAATAGTATATGAACAGCACTAGATCTTATGTCTCTCCCACGAAGAAATTAAAATTTCCCCCTAGTTCCAATCGTTTAAAACCTGGGAGAAGAGTTCATGTGACCTGGCCTGAGTCAGAGGCTGGCCTGTCTTGTCATGAGCAGATGGCTGTCTAACATGAGGCTACGGGAAGCAGTGTTTCCCTGGAAGGGCATACGCTGCTGCACTGCGCAGAGAAAATGCCTGCCACGGAAGCCTCAGCTTTAAGGGCAGCGCTGCCTCCTAAACGTAACTGTAGATGTGAGGGGCACTGGGTTGACACAGTTGGGTCCTGCTGGCATTTGGGGAGTGTCTGGGCCTGGAGGTGTAAGTGTCCTGAAATGTGCGGACAGTCTCATCCAATAAGATTTGTGCTGCCCCAAAGGCCAATACTGTTCCAGCTGACTAGCCAGTTCTGTAATAATGAATGTCCCCTTTTTTTAATTGGAGTCAAACCTATTCAAAGTAAAGATTTTATACCCAGCCTGTCCTTACAGTTAGATGTGGCTGTGTAGTCAAGTTCTGGTCAATGGCACGTAAGCAAAAGTGTCATATGTACTTCCGGGGAGAGTCCTTGCAGAGGGTGTGTGCCCTTCTCTTTGCCACTCTTCCCTCCTGCTAGCTGGAAGGCAGACGTTGACGGCTGGTGCTGGAACAGCCATCTAGCCCGTCAGATGGCAGTCCCACTTTGAGAAACTGCCGAACAACAAGATGGGAGGCATGTGATGACTGCAGACTATCATACCAACTCTGGGCTGCCCATGGATTTGTGTGAAGAAATAAACTTCTATGTTAATAAGACAGTTATTTCGGTTTTCTGGTACTCTTAGCAGAACCAAATCCTCATCTAACCGTGTACTATGTGCCAGTACCATCTATGCAAACACTTAGCATGCATTACCTCAATGGTCGCCCACATCAGACCAAGTGAGCGAAGCACCTCTACCACCCACTCCCGTTTTGAGATGGAAAAACTGAGGCTCAGAATAATTAAATACCTTGCTTAGATCGTTCACACCGATCTAACATGGAAGATACTGTGTCTCCAGAGCCCGCATCTAAAACGTTCCTGCTAAGACACCAGCAAATGAATGAACCCAGAACAAACTGATAATGATAAAAACTGAGACACAATAAGTAAAAAGAGCGGTAATCAGAACCTCCGATACCTCGTTATAATAGTGATGATACATGGTAAGAATTGGCCTTTTGGAATTTGGGAGAAACCCAGCCAACTGCATGTGTGCACTTGCGGAGCATTTCTGTGTCTGCCAGACTTTTTGGTAGAGTGCCAAATTAAAATCCTTAGCACTCTTTAGGTGTGTGCCAATTGCAGTCTGTAAATACCACATTTTAATAATGCATTTAGGAGATTGTGACGTATCCCTTAGCTGCATGCAAAAGTGAAAACTGTGGGGTTATACAGCCTTCATGTGTAATGAAGGAAGATGTGCATTTGTTAAATACAGGAGGGCCTACAGGCCATAGCATATCTTACAAGATGCTGTATGTGAAATTAAGCCTCTTGCTTTAAATCCATAGCCCTCTGTTTCTTGTTCCTTTATAGCTCATATCATCTCATTTGTTTCTATATGTCTCGTATTGGTTTGAAATTTAGAACATTGGATGTCGTGAGATGATTAAATTCATTTAACACTTGCAACAGCCACTAATTGCAAAAGCGTGACATTAGGGACAAGATGATGACTAAGAATGACCCTTACCCTCTGGAATCTCAGTCAGTCCCTCAGGGGAGATGCTACCAAGACAAGTGGGACCTGAGGTGAGATGCACCATAATAAGGTTGTCCTAAAGGAAGAGAAAGTGATTATTTGTGCCTCTGGATGTTGGGTAAGGCTTGACCAATCACCAGGATTCTACCAAACGGGGAAAGGAGAAACCAGGCTGAGAAGATGTACCCTCTGGAATCTCAGTCAGTCCCTCAGGGGAGATGCTACCAAGACAAGTGGGACCTGAGGTGAGATGCACCATAATAAGGTTGTCCTAAAGGAAGAGAAAGTGATTATTTGTGCCTCTGGATGTTGGGTAAGGCTTGACCAATCACCAGGATTCTACCAAACGGGGAAAGGAGAAACCAGGCTGAGAAGATGACTAACAAAAGCACAAAGCCGTAGAAAAAAAAAATGGAACAGGTGAATGGAGTGACAAGTAGTCTAGGGCATTTGTTTATTTAAAGTTATATGCATGTACTACTATACTAATGTACTTTGTAAACACAAACATAAATAGAAATTATCAGAGAAAAATAAGTAATTCTAAAGGTACTGCTAATCATGACCATGGTACAATTACAGGGTTTAAAAACAGAATGGAGCCCTAACCAGTGTAGCTCAGTTGGGCATTGTCCAGCAGAGGTAAAGGTCACCAGTTTCGATTCCTGGTCAGGGTGTAGACCCCGGGCAGGGCATGTGAGAGAGGCAACCCCCCGAAGGTTTTTATCTGAGTTACAGCAACCAAAGCAACACCTTAATTTCCAACGTCTAGCATCCTGAATGGTGAGAGAATACACTTCTGTTATTTAATGCCACCCAGGGTGAGATGATGCATGCACTCCAGCAGCCCCAGGACACCCACACACTTCGTTATTTGAGCCCTCTCACAACTAACTCTTTGCCGGTGGTGATCAGGACCCAGTCCTGGCCTTCACGGAGTCTGTGCTCTGGTTGAGGGGGGTCACACAAAAATAAACAAATACACAAGTTAAATTTAACAGTGGACTGTTAGGTGCCATGACGGTTCACCTCCAGAATTGTATATCCAGTTGTCCACTTGCTATTTCTACTTAAATGTCTAATGGGCATCTTAAACTTAACTTTCCCCAAATAGAAGTGCCTGGAGGCAGGGAGTTGATTTAATGAACAGAGTCAGGAAAGGTCTCTGGGCGAGGTGACAGTGCAGGGATGATGAGGATGAGCTAAGGCATTGAATGGGAGAAGACAGGTTCAAAGCAAAGTCCTTGTGTTTGTTCATTTTGTTTCGGCCTTTTGTGGGGAAGAGAGAAAGGGGTTGAAGGTTCAAGAGAGAGGCAATGGGAGCAAATCCAGAGGAGGCAGAAGTGATGTGGGGCTAAGGTGAGAAAGCGGCCCAGGGGTCAGCGTCTTCAAAGGCAACGGGAAGAACAGAGCAGGAGCTAAATGCTGCTCGCGCCAGACGAACACCATCTGGGGAGAGCCCTGCCTCTGCCACATACGGGTATAAAAGAGTAGGGAGAGAGTCTGCAAATTGGCCAAGTTTGAAGAGCTAGGTACAGGTGGAGCCAAACCTAGCCTACTTGAAACTTAGTGTGTTTTCAGCGGGGGGCCTCACATAGAGATTTAGGCATCATGATAACACAGCTGGTGACTGCATCAGGGAAGAGACAATGTTACTCAGGCAGAATGCAGAGAGTGGGTCAGGGTTGCGGAAAGAAGCCTTCATTAGCAAGAGAGACTCAGAGCTGGATCAGGGAGATAGAAGAACTGGGAAAAAGACCAGTGGACGTGGAAGTCAAGACAGACACTTAGAGTGGAGAAAATGGTCACCTGGATCGTATACTCCAGAGAGCTGAGGAAAGATGATGATGACTCTGGTACAAATTGCTAGATTTAGGTGAGTTTAATTCAAGCATGAATTCCACAAGACACTAACCTCTGAGACTGGGTTTTCCTATTTGTAAAATCAGGAGATACATGCAGAAATCTGCTGACTGGTTTAACAAATTTAAACCCATACCTGGTAAAGTTGGCAATGGAGACTTTCTGCTTGGGCGGGTGTAGGTGGACCTTACTCCAGACCCTGGAATGAACCCTGGGTGTCTGTCACACTGATGTCTGCGGCAGCCACAATCAGCAGACTGGCCTTAGGGGACAAACACGGATTTTCCAATTCCTCTCATTGCCACAGCACAGTGGAGATGAGTTAATGTTATTCAAGTGAGATACTGCTAACGCTTGGACCACTAATCTTGGGACTGGTCATGAAACTTTTTCTTTTCTTTCTACATTCCCTTCATAGATAAATTCATCTAATCCCTTAGCTTTAAAATACCATCCCAATGCCCAAAACTCTCAAATGTGTATCTCCAGCCTGGACTTTACCCCTGAGCAACTGCCTGCTCTCGATCACTTAGATGTCTAATGGTCATCCTCAACTTCACCTTTCCCAAAGCGAACGCTTGACTTCCTGGCCACAAACTAGGTCTCACCTCCATATCCCCCATCTTGGTAAATGTATATCCAATCCACCACACATTCTCTAGGTTCTAGCTCCAGGACATTTTCCAAATCTCATCTTTCTCTACACCTAATGCCATGCTAGTTCAAGCTGCCACCATCTCTCACGGGCACTCTGTAATAGTCTCCCAACTGGATTTTCTGCTTCTACTTGATAGCATCCCCTTTAATTTGCTCACACAACAGCCACAGATCTGTTTAAAACATAAATCATGTTACTCTCTTGATTGTAAATCTCCAATAGCTTCTCATCACACTTAGACTAAAACCCAAACCCCAACAGACTTTATAAGATCCAGACCCTTCTCACTGGTTTGACTTCTCAGGCCAACGTTCTCTCTCTCTCTCTCTCTTTCTCTCTCTCTCTCTCTCTCTCTCTCTCTCTCTCTCTCTCCCCCTCTGTTCCAGCTTAGCCCCTGGTTTTCTTTCTGTTCCTCCAACACAGCATGCTCATGTCTGATGTAATATTACTGATTCTCTCTATCTGGAGTGGCTTTCCCCAGCTTCTCCCCTCTTCTCCATCTTCACACGGCTGTCTCTTCCTTACCGCTGAGGTGTCTGCTTACTGCTATCTTCTAAGAGGCCTTCTCTGTCCATGCTTGCTAGAGTAGCTCCCTAGTCAGTCTCTGCCATAACAGTTAAATTTTGTATCTCGTCACTTATCTAGTAATATTTTCTGTTTACTTTTGTGTTTATTACCTGTTTCTCCTCCACTGGAATGTCTGTTTCCTGAAAGAAGAACATCTGGTCTGTGGTTTAACCACTGTGTATTCAGCCCCAGAAAAGTGCATATGCATGGTAGGCACTCAATAAATACTGACAGAGAAAGAAAGAGAAAAAAGGAAGGAAGGAAAGGAAAGGAAGAAAGGAAGAAAGCAAGCAAGCCTGGCTTAAGACAGGAGAAGGGAATTATACAGAGAGAGTCCTCTATCATTAGCTTATCTGGTTTATAAATTAGGGCTGTCAACTTCACCAGAGAATAACTTCCCCTTGTTACTTCAGAGTGCCCTGAGGAGTACCCAGACTTGTAGAAATCCAGAGAAAGGGTGGGGTGGGGGGGGGTGGTTAAGAGGAAAAGGCAGAGGAGAGGATAGAGAGAAAGGGAAGGAAAGACAGAGGGTGGGTGAGTGCCCACGTTTTCTCTCCTGCCTTTCTACAGTCCACCACTTACCTGGATGATTGACAATGGGCAGGTCATCTTCTTGGGTCGAGATGTCACTCTACATTCATAGTAGAAGCTTGGACTGAAGGCAAAGAATAAGCACATCAAAATATATCTTACAAGAAGTACATGCATATTAATAGCAAGGACAGCTACTTTCTGCAGGGTAACGATCTTTGTTCTACATACTTGGCATACTTGAGCCGAGAATCAGATAGAGGAGAGTGATCTGGAATTTGACACATGTGTCTAAGTCATTGTATTACACTGTTTGCTGAGTGTGTCTGTTGATGAGGAGCAGAGCAAGCACTCCTGGCAAAATGCCACCTATGTTACTTGTGCCAAAATACTGAGGATTCACACAGGTGACTCTTGGTGTCCTCTCCATCCTAGATGACTTCAGTATCCCTGTGCAAGACTCAACCCCCCTCTCATAGTTCCATGATGTTATCACCTCCAATGCTTCCCACTTCGCCAATGCTTCATCCATGTGGTCACACTCCGAACCTTATCATCATCTCCAAACTATTCCACTTCGGATTCCCTCAGCCCCAAGACTTAAGAATATTTGATGTTCTGCTCACAATATCTACTTTACCATTCTGTATCCCCTTACTCTCATCTACCTGCTTTTCCACCCCAACAAGACATCCTCAAGCCTTGTTTCCCAATCTCTTAGCCCCCTAATTCATGCAATAGCCATTTCTCGTCTTTCTATGCTCAACGGGAAAAAAATGGCTCTCCCCTGTCCTATCCCAGAGAACCCCTCAACCTGAACTCTGGACTTTGCCCCACCCCCAGGCCTTGTTTCATTAATTATTTACTCTCTCCTCTAGGTTGTCAACTTATCTTTTCCTGGCTTTCTTCCCTCAGCACATCCACATGATCATATCTCTTCTAACAACTACCAAATAAATAAATAAATCTTAGGTGACAGGATCTGATATTCTCCTTATCTAGAATTCTCCTTTTCTCTTTCCTTTCATGGGCAAGTCCTTCTCACTCACTCCTCACCCTTCTGCAACCTGACTTGGGTCCCCACCCCTCTTCTGAAACTGTTCCAGACCAGGCCTCAGTGACCCAACAAGCTATGGTCATATTTCACTTCTTATCTAATTTGGTATTCTTTCCAGAAAGCTGTTCCTCCTTCTGCCTCTGTTCTGTGAGGCTCTGCTCAGTGGGGTTCCTCTTTCCCTCCAGCTGCTCCTAAGTCTCCCTAACAGGTTTCTTTTCCTCTTTCTCTTTGGTAGATGTGGATTCACCCTCCACCCCTTCCCTTGCCACTGCCTGTATATCTCTTTCTAAGCAATGTTATCATTGCCTGTGGCTTAAAGGACCATTTATATATGTTAATGTCATACATTCTTGGAGTCTCAAACCTATATGGCCTTTTAGACATTCCTCTTTTTATGGCATGTAGGCACCTCAAACTTAATATGCCCCAAACTGAATTTATCATCTTTCCCATTTCCAAAACTGACTCTTTTGTGTATATTTTCTATATACATAGTTGGTAACAATCATCCGTGCAGCAGCTCAGGCTGGACACAGGAGAAAAGCCAAGCTTGTTCCTCACCGCTCGGCTCCTCTGGCTCCAAACCCTGTTGAACTCACCCACTAAGTATCTCTTCAATCCATCTGCTCGTCTCCCTTTCTCTGACACTGCTGAACTCACACCTTTGCATCTCCTTTCTGAATATTCCCAGTAATTTCTGGACTGTTCTCCCTGACAACAGCTTCATCTCACTCATCCACCCTAAAGATCTGAGAGTGCTGTTTCTTTGTCATTGTTATTCATTTACATCTTTTATTTTCTTTAATGTCTTTTTCAAGCTAAAAAGTAATATGCTCTCATTGCGAAATAGCTGAAGAGTTTATAGAGCTATTAAAA
>VMDR010019797.1:0-18046 GCA_007922815.1 Macrotus californicus | reverse complement strand
TGGTAAGCCTGGATAAAAAGATGTGTTTTTAAATTTTTTTTTTTTGTATTTTATAATTAACACATTATTTTATAATAACTAGTACCTATGAAAACCCTAGTCCCTTATATGTTTAATTACAGACATTAATAAGTTACCATGACATTTTCCCGTGCAGTCAAATCACAGCAAAAGCCTGCCTTCGATGTTCAGCTCCACCCACAGGCAGGAAATACCTGACAATGGACAGAGGCATCTGTTGTGAGTCTACTCACATGCCTGGTGGCCAAGCCTCTTTGATCCAAACATTTCCTGAAAACAAACCTTTCCATGCAGAAGCCTAAATGTGACTGGCTTCTTTCATTTATCAGCTTTCAATAACCCAGTTTCTGCTCTCTCTGCTCTGCCGAAGGAACCCCCAACCTACCGCCTGTGTCCTGCTTGTAATTGGCGCGTTCACTATTTCCCCAGTCCTCACACTGCGCGTTCTCACTGTATTTCGTTTTCAGATGCTTCTTTCTTGAGCTCTGCTTCCAGGTACCTGGGATGCTACGCTGTCCAGGTTTTCCTTTCACCCGTCATTCATTTTTATTTGTAAACAGGTTTTTATTGGGTGTTCTATTATATTCCAGACACATCTGTGAGCAAGGCCTTGCTGCACTGGGGTTGGAGAGGAATATTATCCAAGCAAATAAACATATAAATGAGGCAATTTCACCTTATGCTTCTTCACTGGTCTCTGCCTCATGCTGGGGCTTCCCTTTTTTCTGGCAACCTTTAACTCTTCATGTCGTTTCTCATTCCTCACATTTTTCTCTTTTCTCATGGTTCCAACGAATCTATTTAGTCTTGAGCTCGCCCCAGTACTCATGTATACGACCATCTGTCCCCAGATATCTCTGCCTGGATGTCTGGCAAGCACCAAACTCAAGAAATATCAAGATAAATTCGTTGACTTCCCCTTTAAACTTGCTTCTTCAGCTGGAAGTCTACCCGATGGCCTGAGGACTACACCGTGACCATGGAAAGCACATGGGGTTGAGGGAGGTCATGGATGATCATTCCCAGGGTCTCCAAATCCCAGTGTATCAAAATAAAAGTGCCTCAGTAGAGACATTATTTTTTTCACATCTCTGGGATTCCAGAATGATCCATAGCATAATTTCAGTGACTTCCTTATTCTAAAACATATACAGATAAACCCACATAATATGAGTGACATACATGCACACTCAATTCTTGGAGGTCAAGTCAAAGTCAAGTGTTCTAATCTAATCCTATTCACTTTTGGACATAGGTATTCAAAAATAAGATGTTCATTATTAAAATAATAGTATCAGAAACATTCAAAATAATATCAGTAATCTTGATATTAGTTTCTCCACGTGCCTATGATACCAGTTTCCCATTATTATCAGGCTCCGAGTATCTTGGCATCTCCCTCAGGACCAGGTATGTGCTAGGCCCTTAATAAATGCATGTTCATTAACTCCTGGGTTTACTGAGAGACCCATTATCTCGACACTGCCCGTTTCCCACTCAAGAAAACAGAACTGGGTAACTTGTTTTCTACTTCAACACAGGGCTTTGAATGTTTACTGGTAAGTAGACGGCAGATACATACCTTTGCTTTAACAGTATGTGATGCATTTTCTGCACCTACCTCTTGGCTTTGCTAATGTCAAGGATGATTTCAGATAGCCTCATTTTTTTTTTTTCTCTTTATGGCAATCTGGCAATCAAACGAATCGATTGTATTTTCCACAATGCATTCTCCTTCTTTCTCTTTCTGAAAAAAATTCTAATTCAGCAAAGCAGCCTAACATGAGCTGGGCTGGCATGAACACCCCCATCCAGCTGGGCGCAGGTTTCCATCCTGCTCACAAGGCAGCCTGGGGTGCAAGTGGACTAGCCGGATGTGCCGGCGGCCCTCCTCCAGCTGAGCTACTGGCCCGGGGGATGTGCCTCCCCTTGCCGAGGGAGCGAAGACAACTGCCACAGGCCATGGTCCCTGTGCCAGCAGACGGCACTCCGAGCCACTGGGGAGACCTGATCTCTCCTGTGCTCTGAAACCACTTCTTTATTGGCTGAAAACCGCTTGCAACGTGAACGGTGAAGTCCATGCATATTTTATAGAACAGGTTTATTACAGCTATTAGAATCTGATTCCAATCTATATCATCACCTTCCAAAAGCACTTATGCTCTTCCTTCTACACCTCTGCCATTTCTGTTCTGATCAAGGTGAAATAACCGACTGGTTCCTCCCACCAACCCAAACAGTCTCGCCCTTTCCTCTGTTTCCACCCCCGTCTGGGTTTTCCTGTCTCCTCTCTCGTCCTTTCCCTCCAGGAGAAAACAGGGATACGAAGGAAGGTGTAAAACAGGTTTCATCTCCTTTTACTACTTCTAGAACAATAAAAGCTCTAATAACAACAATACCCACAATAACGAGGAAACCAGGCCAGGAAACCAGAAAACCTCGCTTACATTCAGGGTGTTTTAAAGCCCAGCACTTATCGGAGCTCATTAAGAGAGATGGTGCATGACAGTAATACACACAAGTGAGAATAAGAACTTTTTAAAGCATTTCTTCAAAAAAAAAAAAGAAAGAAAAAGAAATATGCAGCGCTCTGACACAGATGCACAGAACAGGAAGGGGGTGGGTATTTGCTCAAGGTGTTCCTCGCCGCCGCCCCCCTTTTGGGGATCTTTGTAGACACATTCCAGCCCCAGACAAAAGGAACAGGGCAGCTTCAGAGCTTTCAGAACTGGGGGCCGAGGAGGCGCAGGGAGAGACGAGCATGATTGATGGGGTTCTGGTTGGCTTATAAAGGGCAGCCGGGAGTGCAGGGAAATAATCAGAGGAAAGGGCGGCCCGTGCTGGCTTTCTCAGAGGGGCGAAATGAATCCTGGTCCTCTGCATTATTAAGTTGTCAGGCGGGCTGATGATGAAAATCTGAAGGTCAGGCATAACAAGAAGCACCTTATGGGGGGGTCACGACCTTTCTGGAAGTGCTACACTCATGTTTATCTGCACCTAACCCTTATCCACACGATTCTTCATTTGATAAGAACATTGGGAGAGGGGGAGGCCGGGAGGGGCGGCCCCTCATCTGTATAAGCAGTGAGTGAAATTAGGCTTCCCATGAAACTGATTGTGGAGGCTCAATTCGCAAAGAAAGATAATAAACCGAAGGACACACGAGGGATGCAGGCAGAAATTGTTCGCTACAGTGGAACTCAATAAAGGGAACAAGAGCTTCCCTAAATGACAAATTTGGTACAGCGGTGATAAAATCAGAATTCCCCCTGGGATGGCCACAGCAATTCACTCTCCGCAGTACCACTTTTTATTTACTTTGGAGATCCTAATGGCGTGGGGTGGGGGGCGCTTTTTGGGGATGTTTATTTCTTTTATCTGCTTGTTTTAAACCAAAGCGTCCAGGTGAAGGACAATGAGGCAGACTCTTCTATTTGATTTGCGATTTGGTTGGTTTGTTTCCCAGCTGAAAACGGAGCAGCAGACCTGGTCCGCATCTTGTCGGCATGTGTTTTGGGGCGGGAGGGGGGACAGGGGGGAGTTTGGGTTTTCGTGTTTTTCGGTTAGAGTCCTTTTCCAGGTGTTCTCTGGGTCTTGGGAGCTGAGGAAGTGCTTGGGATTCTCAGAGGGGACTCACAGACCAAACCTTTAACTGATCACAAAAATAAACATATCACTTGTGGAAATAAGGCTGGAACAATTCACAACCTACGAGGCAGGCTGCTAGCGACACTTTCCAATCTACTTGTTCACCCCTATCTGTCAAAAGAGCATTCTCCAGATTGGGATTCTTTGGCAGAAACATGTAGAACAAAGCACTGATGAAATCACTGATTTCTAAAGGTTTGAAATTGCATAAATGGGGGGAAATTGGGCCACATGAGGACAGAAAGGGTTTACCTATGGAAGAAAAAGTAAATCATTCTCAAAGTCAGTTAAAAATGTTAACCTTCCTAAAATGGAATTCTCCAAAATCTGGAAGGAAGGACTATTTTATCTAATGCCCTTTATATTTCTTTTGCTTATATCTCTTTGAAGGGGTGAAGCCTGATTTTCCAACACAGTACTTTGAGATGGCTTCATTGTCAAGATAAGTAGATTGCAACTTGAGTCGGTGATATTTAATTTGGATTTACATTCTTTTATTTGAAAGGACTTTTACAAATATTTTGGTCTGGTTCCTGAAGTTATCACCATAAGCTACTCACCATCCCTTTATCCAAGTCCTATGTACAGAAACCTTATCTCAATAGATAAGCCACACATAAACTTAGAAGAAAATCCATTTTGGTTTCTCAATTCTAAGCAGGAATAAAAATGCAAACTCCATCTACAATGTGGCCTGGCCATCACTCACGCCCTACGCACTTGAAGATCACAAATACCCTTTTTTCCTCGCAGGTTATTGTGTGTGTGGTCCAGATGGACTCACTACCTTCCTGTGGTGTCCAGATTTGCCATGGGTGCCTAAAAATGAAGCCCTCACAATAAAAATAGCATTGCAACATCAAGGGAACTAAAGGGAAATGAGAATATTCAGCAGCAATGTTATGCTCAACATATTTTTTGTGTCCTTTTTTTTTTTTTTTTGCCAAAAGACAAGATAGGATTATCACTGATGAGTCTCTCCTGCTTAGACTATGCTGCCTCAGAAGTTAATGTGAGAAAGAGGGAGCCCATGGCTGCTGTGGGCTGCCGAGTCCCGTTACACTAACCGTGACTTTCCAGGCAGAATGAAGCAGGGACTAAGTGATGGCCCCACAGGCAGAGTCATGGCATAATCATTTTTCAGAGAGTTTTAAATGGAAAATAATCCTTTCTGTCCTTTCGTAGGCTACAGGAAGGGTGTCATCTGAAAGTTCTTTTACATAATATTAATCAGGAAATATTAACATCATTTGCTTCTTATTCAATAAAATATTTTAAGAAATACAGTTCCACTTGCTACTAGCTCCATTTATCCAAATGCATCCACTCCGTAGGACTTCAGGTGGATTTTCTGATGTCATTGCCACCCATCAACTCCCCAGCCACATGTTAACTATACGGAACATCCTAAATATTTTGTTTCACAAGGGAGTGAAAATAAAATTTGATGTGTACTTATTTTATTTATTTTAAATCTATGGATTTTGTCTTTAAAGTGTGGATTTTTAAAGAAGATTTCTGCTCCCAAGAAAAGATAGGAACACATTAAGTAGACTTAGATCAGACACCTACAAACAGAGAGGAAGATAGGAAAAGCAATACCATTATCAGCTGGTGCTTTCAAAGTGTAAGGTTGGTCTCTGGGTCTTTACCTCCTGGCCAGCTGATGTCATTATGCAGACTCTCAGACCCACTCACTCAAAATCTGCATTTTCACAAGATCTGAAGGGTCTGGCTGAACTAGGGGCCGCTTGGCATTTTGAGAGCATCCTCTGGCTTAGCAGAGAGCCAATCCCCTCTTGGTGACAGAGTAGTTTTAGGTACCTGTTGCCTCCCTAGCACAGGCTTTACAAGGGACCAAAAAACGACAAATGCTTAACCTTTCTCTGCACTGAGAAAGCATCAGAGAAGAGCTGAGAAGATGCTGGAGATAGCTTCTGCAGAAGCACAAATTCTGAGAGAAAAGGAGGGCTCCTTGTCTCACCAAAGTGATGACCTACAAGGCAACAAAAGACAAATCGCCCAACAGCAGAAACCTGTACATCAGGTTAATTTTAAGTCATAATCACGATAATAAAAACACAAACTCTCTTTTTGAATCAGCTCTGCCAAATGAAAAATGCATGCTATTTTATTAGCTGCATTTTCTGTCCTCATTTTGGCATTTAGCAAAAAAAAAAAAAAAAAAACACCCAAAACACTGCCTGAGTTTTTAAAGATACTGGGAAGTGAGTGCTACCTCTCATAACAACCTTTATTTTATTCTCAGCTCTGCAAAAAAACTCTGATGTGACTCTTCACCGATGCCTTTTTTGGTACATTCTAAATTCTGCGAGGCCATCGATTCACATCCATTTTGAGTCTCAATGGGCTAGAGCTTGGCATGCAAGTTGGTTGGCCAGGTGCAAGTTTCTCTTCAAAATATGACAAAAGTCATGGCTGAAATATAGAGCAGCAAAAATGCTGGGCAGTTGTGCCAAGCTGTGGCCAAACAAGGCTGGCTGTTATTAGCACGGGTGGAGGGCAAAGTGGGGGGGACACGGGCACTGTGCCATTTGCATAACGATCAACCTAGCTTTTTTTTTTTTTTAAAGAACACTTGGCTTTCGTTCATTCTTTTTGAGCTTTTTTTTTCCCCATTAAAAAAGAAAAGGTAATTTAGAGAGTCAACAGTGCAGAAACAAATGAAATAGGAGAGGTGAGGATGAAAACACGTTAATGATCTTAAGCCCGACATTTAATCCCCAGAATTTCCATTCTAGGGACACCCCAAAATTCGGAGTCTCAACCGCCATAGCACGACGCCTTGCGGTGGCGTGCATGATGCTGAACCAGATGCTGCAAAATAAGGAAGAAACAGTTGCTGGTTCGTCATAGATAATCACAGCCGATTAGGCAGCGGCTTCACTGCAGTGTTTTTGCCGTGCATTATTTTTACTATGCTGCGTCCTTTGAAATAATGGGAATTGATTTCACAGATCTTTTGCATATTACTGATCCTCAGTAATGTTGCCGAGTAAAACCTTTTTCCATCCTGCCACTGTGAAAAGGCACTAATTGAGGGAGAAGAAGATTCCCCCATGCAAGGCTCTCTTCCGCAGATTAAAGGCTGGGAAAGGGAAACTATACGGGGGGCCTTTGTGGCTTAGCAGCTGTAGCTTTGTGTCCTGATTTAGCTGACCTAAAATTCACATGCTCCCAGATCACGGAGCATCGGCTGCACTGCCCTTGCTTTCGCCTCCTTGGCCCTACACTTGCTCCCTGCTCCCACCACCACGTTTCTCATGCTGCTGAATGGGGAGCCCAGAGGCTGAAAGCAGAGACAAAGATGGTCTGCGTCTCCTGAAAGCAGACACAGACCTTCACAGGCATTGTATTTTTCACCTTGACTTTGGGTCCCTCGGTGTATGGGTCATCTCTCCCTGGCCATTTGGACCATTTTCCTGATTAGTGTATCTGCAAACACATTCTCTCCCATAGACATGCTGAGCAAAGACAGACCTACCTGTTCTCACCAACGTTGCCTTTATCACTGATTGACTTGACAAGGACCTCTTGGTTTCTCCTAGAAATAACTTTTATAAGGAGCATCTATGTTTTTTTTCCTCAAGCTTTCATCCCTAAGTCAGTGAAAATTTCCTCTTGCTGGGAGTGAGAAATCTTCATGATCGGGGAAAGAACAGTCTGGGTTCTAGAGTAATGTCTGGTCATGGATTAGCTACTGGGTTTTGGCAAGACATTGAACTTCACTGCTGTCCTGCTTTCTTCTCAAGCAACGTTTTCCTCTGAGTGGTTAAGGTAGCCTTCACCTTCCCCACTCTTACCTGTGGGGGATTCTGCTGCTAAAGGTGAACTCCCGTACAGTAACTCATTTGTATCACATTGTTAACGCCACAGCCAGGCTGGGCTGTACCGAGCTGAAGACATCAGGAAAAGGCTGGGAGACTTACTCACCCACCCGTCAAACATGGAAAACAGCACCTGGCAAGGTTTTTCCTTCCCGTGGTGGAAATACTTTGGCAGGTAGAGTCTATAGAACTTACTAAAACATTTTAGACAGCAAGGTTGATGGATTCAGTAGTAGTATTCTAGAATGATTTTAGATATAATTTGGGTAGGAACAAACTGTTGCAGTATACTTCAAGGATGAAATGATCAGCCAAGATCTGGAAACATCTGTTGGTCCATAAGGCTTTGCACAGAGTTTCAAGGCGACTGGCCCCACCCAGAGTTATAATCGCAACAGCTCAGGACTTGCTCTGAGAATCTCCCAACACATGATTCCTGAGATGTTAAGTCAGTGAGATGTGAATGGTCATTCTAGATACTACACACACACACACACACACACACACACACACACACACACACGGAGTAAGTTTGCACAGTGAAAAACAGTTTATGAGATGTGAGATGAAATATACTTAAACTGTTTTTTTGATTACAGGATTTCAGAGCCTTTGATCTGCAAACGCGCCTCCTGGGTCTCCTAGAGAAAGACGACCTTTACAGTCTCCTGGCAGCTCACACAACCACTGGACTCGCGGTGGAGAACACCCAGAATTCCTTACTAACCCAGTGCACCTCGAGACACAACTTGCATGCATTCAATCTGCTGGCGACGAAGATCCAAGGATGAGCCCCAGACATTGCTTTAAGTACATGCAATTCAAACATACTGAACGACTTTAAGGAGAATGGTTATTCCTGTTTTGTATCATTATCTGTCTGCATAAGGAGGGATCGCCTACAGATAAAGGGCTCAGAACGGGCAGTTCTAAGCGGTAAGTAAAGATGGTGCATGCAGGAACTTTTTGGCTTAACTTTTTATGAGTCATTGTAGCATTTATAGCCACAAGGAAACCCCAGTACACCATTGAAACTACATCATATTGCACATAGACCAACCTAAATTTTAGTGACATCAAACTGGTCCTCATTCTCCAAGCTCACCATGTGCCTCCCTGTCTTCTTAGGTTGGCTCACGAAATGCTTTCTCCTAAAAAGCCCTTCATCCTGATGGTCACCTTTTGTATTCTATTCATTCTCAAAGAACCATATCAAATGCTAGGAAGCTTCTTTTGATCCTTTCATAACTCATCTTTCCCTCTGGTTCTTACATAACAATTTATACTCATACTAGTATTGGGCACACATTTTTCTCATCTTATACTTAGTTAGCTTTTATTATGTTTTTAATCCCTGTTTCTTAAGGATATATACTTAAGAGCCAGACACAGCGCTAACTTTGCATACACGGCCTCACTAATGTACAACCTATAAAATGATGAGTAGCTATCTGCCCCCCCACTCTACCCCCAACCCCAGGTAACCACTGTCTCTTCCACAATGAAGGGCGCTTAAGTGAAGTTTACTGAAATCAATAGACTGCATAAAATTGTATTCAAAAATCAAGTGACTAAATGTCTGAGATGGAAGTGTGCCATCTTTCCAAGTTTATTTTGCTTTGGTCAATGACCTGAAGATGTCCTGTATTAATGTCTTGCTATGATCATTGATTTTGTTATTTTGGACTTGGCTTTAGCCCTCAGAGATTATGAGAAGTTGACAGAGACTATTTCACACTCCAGTATGGCATTATTATTATTATTATTACTTTTTTGGAAGACCAAGGGTTAACCTTAGGATTGCAGAAATCTTTTTTTTTTTTTAAGAAAAGTGGTATTCTTTGTTTTATCCCTAAATTGCAGGTGCCACTTGGCTTATATTAACTGGGTCAAAATGATCACTTTCAGTTTCACACACTTTTTTTGAGTATCTACTACTATGTGCCACGATTTTATGCAGGGCATTATGGGTACAAAGTGAATCGAGGCGTCCTGGTGTACTCTAATGGAGAAGACATATACATAAAGACAACATTTCAACCAAATGTAGCAAGTTCTACGGCCCATGTATGCCCTGGGTGCTATACAAATTTTAAAAAGTGACATTTACCCCAACATGAAGCTTTTTAAAAGCCTAAAGTAATCCTCATTTCTACCAACCTTGCACTTCTAAATTTTACCTATGTTTATACTTAAAGTTAAGAGGATTAATCTCTTGGCTTCCCACATCTCTTGTTGAAAAACTCCCACACTGGTAAAAAAAATCAGTGTACCTTCTGTCCTGGGATTCTGTGCTAAGTGGTTTTCGTGTCCCATGCCTGGATCTCCAACTCAAGGGGGGGCGGGGAGCTGGTATTCCTTCAGCTGGAATCAATTTTTTCTACTCAAGTCCATTTACTAGAATGGATCATTTAAAGAAGAAGCTCAATTTTGCTGGCAAATCCAGAAAATTCTTCAGTCACAGCTCCACATAATAAAGCAATTGTGTAATTAGTAATACATTTGTCATTCCTTCAATTAAGGGGGGAAAAGGTAACACATGCATGGCTTTCGTATAAACCCTGACAGTGGACTCTTTTTCCAGGGAATTAGACCATTATACCATAAAAATGTCAAGGCACCAGTTTACTGTTCCTACTAATATTCTAACATATTCTCTGAGGCTGACATCTCTGTCAATTAAAATTAAACAAAATTGCATTCTGCCATATAGACTTCAAGGAGGAAGCTTTTGAGTTTATGGCCGCTCTTTGAATTGATTTTTAAGACAGCATCTGTAAAACTTGGCTTGGACTGAATGAGGTGGGATGTATTTAAGGACCAGTCAATTTAAAAAAATGTTTTTAAAGACCATAAATTGACAGGCAGAATAGACTGCACATGTCTTCAGTTTTCTCAGCTATTAAAATACATTCAGCGACTCTTCCTCAGTTGAATGTTTGTCCTGATAGAATTCAGCGCCAGTGTGCTTCTGATGTGCTGTGGGTTGCCAATAATTTTTACAGAGAATAACGTAAATGGGACAGGTCGGGAGTGTTGCTTTCGGTTGCTCAGTTCGCACAGATTCGGGAGACGCCCTTCTCCTGATGTTTCCCACAGTGGGGCAGTGAGAACGTGCTTTCTCATGGGACTGTCCTCCTTCTCGGGGTGGAGAGGGCTGAGCGGTGTGGGCAGAGAGCACTTTTGGTGGACTACTGTGCCAATAAACTCTTCGGGGAGCTCACCCTCTGTGATAGGAAGATGAGCAAAGTGAATCTCCATCCCAATTCCTCTAAAAGGAATTTCAGAAGCTGACTTTGGGCTCATCTCTCTGATTGCCAAACCTTAATGTGCAGTGTTTTATTGGTGCATTTAAGGCAAGCACTATTTAATGATCCAGAGTTTCTTAGGGGCCAAAGTACCTCCCTCAGTCTTTGTTAAGCGCCCTTTGGAAGCTCAACGTGCCTTTTTGGGTCACCTGGGTACCACTTAAGGGAAAGGGATAATATCTTAAGCTGCTTAAAAGGCTTTGTGCCCTTTCCGGCAAGTTCAAAATGGTATTCTGGCTTGACTGCTGTCTCAAATAATTTGTGGGGGGCCTGAGGGGGTCTGCAACAATGGTGTTCTTAACGGGCAGCTGCTTTGTCTAGACAGAGAGGAAAAGGTATCCCAGGAAAAGAAGTAAGGAGTGGCAGAAACTCTCATCTTTGCTTGAAACGGAAGAGGCTGGATTGTTTAGGGACTATCGTATAAGGAACGCTTGGGTCTTGCCCAGAAGGGTGGCATCTTTCTCAGTGGTCAGAAGTAAACTTGCATGGATTCTACAGAAGAAGCATCACATCAGACTTCTGAACTGCCGAATTCCCCTTTCCTAGAGTATGGCTAGCAAGTAGGAAGGGCATCATAAATATTTCTGAGATTGTAAATAAATGAATAAGTGAGTAAATGAGAAGAAGATCCAGTATTACAGCACTAAACTCTCTTCTCATCTTCTCGATAATTTCATCCATGTCTAACACTTTAGTTACCATGGATAATTCTTCAGTTAAATTCACAGGCCGTGTCTTTTCTCTGAGGTCAAATCTATGTATTCCATTGAGATGTTGTGATGGTTATAGTCCTTATGTGTCAGCTTGACCAGGACATGTGTGCCCGGATATTTGGCCAAACATTACTCTGGGTATTTCTAGGAGGGCATTTATGAATGAGATTAACATTTAAAAAGCTATCAGTAGACTGAGTAAAGCAGATTTCCTTCCCTAATGTGGATGGGCCTCGTCCAATCAGTTGAAAGCCTAATTGGAACAAAGAGGCTGGTCCTCCTGTCTTTGAACCTACACATTGAATTTTTTCCCACCTTCAGATTCAAACTGAAACATCAAGTCTCCTGGGTCTCAAGCTTCTAGATCATCTCATCCTTCAGATATTATGATTTAACAGCCTCCATAATTCCTTATATCCATCCATCTATCCATCTATCCAGTCCTCATTTTCTCCTGAGAACCCTAATATAGATGTCATTATGAATGTCTCCAAACACATAACATAAACATGTCCAATACTGAACTGATGCTCTCCACGCCCCAACATCTCATCCCTCCGCCCCAGCCCCTATCAAATCTTACCCTTCTGTCAGTTCCCAATGAATGGGAAGGTAGCTACCATTTTCAATCCAGGTAGGTAAATCATAAAGGAATCGACCTTGGCTCTTCCCTCTCCCTCATCTGCTAATGCTTTGTTGCCCATTCAAACCATGTGCATATTCAGTTGGTTTTTATCTCCAAAGACCACTGAGGTTTGGACACTTCTATCCGTTTGCATTGCTGCACCCCGATCTTGGCCACATCCTATTTCCTGGCTTGCTTTTTCAGCGACAGTCACTGTTGGCTTCTCGGATCTGTAGTGACCTGGTGATCTGTCATTTGGTAGGTATCATGTGATTACCCCACTTCATTTAAAAATGGCTTTGGTTTCCCATTGCTCTGAGGGTAAGAAAAATAAGTCCTAGCTCAACCAACAAACCTCATAGCTCCCCTTTGCCTATGACAAGTATATGCCTGTAGTCCCACTTCCATTTTCATTAGCACCTCCCTTCACTCTCAAATATACCCAGGTTTGGACGATAAATTACATGGTCACCTTTCTCACGACCAAGATTAAAGTGGGCCGGTTTATGTTCTCAACTGACGAGCACCAACATCATTCTCAACTTCTTAAAGAAATATTTTCTGAACAAGCAGACCTGCCTTGACTGAGACAAAATACAGGTGCTAGAAGCTAAGGAGCCATGTGGGTTTTTTTTTTTTAAAGTATTATCCAAAGCCATGTTTTTTAAAAAAGTATTTTCCAAAGTTCCCCAGAGAGGAAGGGTGAGGCCATAGGCCCTTGACCCAATGAGGAGGGAAAAAAAGAGGTTGGTGACAGAAAGACATTAATTCATGTGCTGTGAATTTGAATGATGTGTTTTCTTTACACCTTCAAATTAAGATCAACTGGAAGACGAAACCCCAGTTCAACCCTCCTGTAACAGTGCCACACCAGGGGACTCACTCCAAGCCCCTGCATTTCTTTTAGAAATTCAATGTCTTATATTATAGGAATCCAAAACATATTGTCATTTCATGACAGATTTTCAAAGATGGCATGAGTCTCTGCTTTCAGATTCAAAAACACAGAAATTTCCCAAATGAACGGACATGACTTGTCATGACGACACTAGTGTTATGTGAATGTTGTTGGCCTTTTCACAACTTTAAGTTATTCATTCACTGTTTGTGTTTGAAGATTGCTGAAATTTTAGAAGACTTGGTAAAACCCTCCAGGGCGGTCAGAGGGTATAGAGGTTTCCTCACCTGCAATGGGATAGTTTAGCTTTTCTTTCCTGGCGTAATTGTAGAGACCAATGAGATCACTTGTCAAAACTATATAAAATGTTCTGTGGCAGATGATGGACCCACTGTATTCCAAAGCTGTGATTACTTTCTTACTACTGATTGAGTCTCTAATGTAAGACAAACTATATGTAAACTCACTCTATTCTTCATAACTATGTTTTCATATTTTTATGAAACACTTACCTACCTAATTATCAATTAAACGTTCACCAGGCCTCGGTTGATGCATATTTAAGAAATAGCACAAATGAACAATGTATTCAGAATTCTGCCAATGACAACATTTCTCTCATTTGACTGTAAACTGAGACAGTCATCACAGAGAGGCTGCTGAGTCTCTCGTGACCGATCCCCGTTCCCAGCCCTTCAGCCTCACTCTCTTACAGAAGGCTTCCCGTCTCCTACCCTCCTCAGTCATGGCCACCTTGCTTTTGAGATGCTGATTCACTTAATGGAGACCCTGCACTTCCTATCAGGTTTGTCTTCAGAGCTGACAACACTGCTACATAAAGAAAATAATACGAAACCACAGGTAAACACATAAAAGAAGTAGGTATAACAATGTTTTCTATATTTTAAAAAACAATCATTTGTGGATATTCTTTACTCAATTTGCCTCTTATAGGAACATTCTGATTGGCTGTGTCTACCTTTCCACATTCCTTACACAAAATGGACTTTATTTGCCTCACACTCCGACTGTGGTAATGGCTTTACATATTCTGGAATTTCTTTCCTGAGTTTTGGCCCATAAATTTGAATGGTGTATTTGATGAACATCCAATTCTTGATGTTCTACATATGCTGAACACAAATATCAGTATGTTTATATCAACTTTAGATCCCTGAAAACTGACTTGGGCCATCATGGAATTCTGAAATGCGCTTTGAGACTAAAGTATGTCTGTCTAATTTGTTATTGTGCAAAAGCTCCCCAGAGGAGCCCGGCCTGACCCCAGAATGTTTTCCTTCATTGCTGGAGGGGGGTGTGTTCGGTCCACTCTTAGGCCTGTCTCACCACTCATGATGCAGTTGTTTATTATGATTCCCAGGCAGCCCTCTATGATAAATAATGAAGATTAGCTTTACATGTAGGTATTTATATTTTATAAATACAGTCCAGGTTTCTCAGCTCGCTCCTTTCTGAAGGGGATATAATCAAACGGGTGAGGATAACAATACAATCAGCCATGGAAACCTCCCACAAGCAAAACGGTGGGCGCCTTAGCACTAGATCAAGCACTCTCTGGATTCCGGCAGAGACTCAGCCGAATGCAACATCCTGAACCACGATGACTGAACTCCTCCTATTCCAAGTTACGTGTGCTCCTCCTCTTGTCATTTCCGGGGGCCACATTTGGCCTCAAGAGTTTTTACCTCATTCTCCCACTTTCTGTCCTATTAGGTCCTGGTTTCTCCTGATGTCACGTTGAACCTAATTGTTTTATAGTCTGATGGCATCGTCCCCTTCATTGCTGTCATCTTCACGCACCCTGGCACCCATGTGGCCACTGCCATCATGGTAGGGAAGGATGCAAACCAAAATACAGCCGTCACTATGAGGCAGAAAAATTAGGGATCTTGTCTCTCAATTTCTTTACAACATTCTTATTTAACTATTTTTTTTTCAGTTATTATTGCCACCTTCCCCTACAACTTGGCAGAGTCAGAAGACAGTATGAGTCTCAATGAAAACCGGCAGTCCAATTTACCCATCCTCAGCAACACTTAAACACCCTGATATGGGATGGAGAGACTCAGCCCTAGCTTTGCTCAAGTCTGCTGCTACCCTATTCAGCTCTCCTGGAAAGTAAGGACCAGCCACTGACACATTATTTGAGAGTAGTTACTGTTCTAGGGGACAGCCAATGACATCAACGTATCCAGTCATTGCAGGTCATGTAGAGCATCAGTTCTAGAACCATGAGCTCCAAACACACAGCACAGTGATGCTCTGTCAACTCCCCAGGAGTTCCATCAAATTTCTATTGATTTGTCAAGTTTCTCTTTGTTACGACAACATACACTTGTCTGCTGTAGTTGGCGCATAGGTTAACCTTATACACTGAAGAGAAGCAAAACTGCACTAATCAAGTAAGATAAAAATTAGGATCCCTTATAGGGTGGTCCAGGGCAGGTAGGCAGTCTGGGTGCTGGTAGATTCTGCCACTACAGATTGAACCCAAGGACACAGACAACTGTGCGGTGACATCCTCAGGCCACAGGGAAGGGACAGCAAGGGCTGGGAGAGGGGAGGGGTGAAGATGAGGAAAATGGGGACATCTACAAGAGTATCAACGATAAAAAGAAAGAAAAAAACATTTGAGGAATCCCCACCAACTGCGCAGCGATCTCTTGCTGCTCAGAAATCCCTTGATGTAGAACCCTTAATTATGTGGTCAAACCTGGCTAACAAGTTTGGGAACTTGTGACAACTCACAAGGAAGGACAGAAGTAAAGGAGTGGAGGTCAAGGAAGAAAGAATTGTGCACAGCACGCTTTGCTTATATTTCATTGTCAAGGACACGCAGGCGGCCACAACAAGGTACAAGTAAGTCTGATAAATGTAGCTTTCAGTTGGGTGGTCACCTGGTCCCTAAAACTCAGGAGCGGGGATTCTCTTACTAACAAGAAGAAGGACGGAAGAGTAACTAGACGGCTATCAGCAGCCTTTGTGGCAATATTGTGTGGAGCAGGGCTAAACAAATAGGAATTTTATAGATATACAGGGTCTGGTACAAATAATGCCCCCTTTTTTATTACAAAATCATAAGCATGGAATTCTGTAACATAACACTATCACACTCAAGCACACCGTGTGACATTTTAGGTGAAATGTCCAAATTAAAACTATACATTACTACACCCATATTATTACCCCACCAACCACACTGAAGCAGGCGTTACTTCTGCCAGACCCAGCAGAGTTATACCAACTGAAGTAATAGCAGATCCAGTTAATAGTGGCTGAAGCAATACAGGCATTTAATGATCTCCCATCCAGAAAGACCGGGGAGAGGTGGCTGCATGGCCAACGGAGCAGCTCCCTAATGTCATTAAGGACGTCTCTATCTCTTGTTTGCAACAAGGCTGCCAGATCCAGGCAACTCAACCTTCCCCAAATGCATTCAAGAGAGAAGGTGAAGGCCATATGCAAAAGGAGCCTTTTCTCTGATCAGCGAGCCAAATCTCTCCTTGGAGCCCCCAAACGGACTCACCTGTGTAACCACCCACATCTACCTGCAAGTGACACTGGGTAATTCCCCAGGATTGTTGTGGTAGACAGAGGCTGTTTCTGGGGTCCAAACCCTTACCTACTACGCAGGGCCACTTCTAAGGTGTTCTCAGTCACAGCTGTGAGCTCTGGGATGCTTTCTTCAACCATCAGTGTTCCTGGAATCCCCTTTACAGGGTGTCCCAGACAAGCATCGGCATGGGGGCAGGACCGCACCCCTCCATACTAGGAAACCCACATTAGGATGAACAATGTGAGAACCCATATTATGAGGAACTACAGAGGGCAAACGTTTTTTGATGAAAGAAAACAAATGAAACCCTACTAACTTAATAGTACAGGAAAACAAACCAACAAGCAAACAGAATTCTTCCAATTAAATTACTGCATGTAATGGGAAACCAACATGCTTCTTTTTAAAAAATTCATCATAGATAACCAACTGCCTTTTGAGAAGAAAATGACACACCCTTTTAGTTTTGAGACACCGAGGGTCCCATCTGAGTTCAATTCCCAGAGCTCCAAACTAGGCCTGTCTCCTCAGATTACTGTTTGGGGGTCCGTGTCCAGGTGGTATATGTCCTAGGTGGACTAGGAAAAGCTTAAATTGTGAAGACAGAGAACACAACATCATTCAGAAACTTAAGAAAGATAATTTAGCCAAATTTGCACAAAGAAAGTGCAAATGTTGTTTTGTTTTTTTTTCTTGCATGACTAGGAGGTAGCAGAAGGCGATCAGACTAACCTACCCTCGAGAGTAGGAGCAAACCAATATGATCCACTGGTGTGAGTTTATCGTTTTAGTCCCGAAGTTCTCAAAAGGCCAGCTCCAGGTTTAGATGATGAGGAGAGGTAATAGATTTGTTCAATATTTAGTCCTATTTGAATTTTTCTATTTAATTGTCTTAAAATGCAGTAACCGACAGAGTGGGAAATCACCACCTTCAAAGGAAACAGGAATGGCAATAGTTTTTAAAGAGAAATGCATAAACAAACAGGTATGTAATAAAGTAAAATTTCCCTTAAAACTGGGTCTATAGCTTTATGGGAGGGGAAGAGAAAAAGCAGGATGATTCAGAGGGCCTGGGGGATTGACTTGGGCATCACAGAGGGAGACACAACAGAAGGTATGTTGTGTTGTGGGTGCAGAGGTGAATTTTTCTTGCACCTCTAAGTGTGGATGCAAACATTTAAGGGGCACAGAGACAGCAAATGACTCATAAAAAGTCCAAATTAAGGGCCTTTGGTTTGACGGTATTCACATGATATTTGTAAGTCTCCGGGAGCCAGTGCCCAGCGGAGTTAGACAGGGGTGGGGGGGACCCAGCATTTGCAGTAGGTTCTCAGCTGATTAAACTCACTCAGGGCCAGGCTGCTGGGACACAAATAGAAACAGAACCTCCTATCTTCTGCTCCATTTT
>VMDR010019796.1:0-18045 GCA_007922815.1 Macrotus californicus | reverse complement strand
TATCTGCATTTGGAAGCTCATTTCTATTTTAAGCCAAAACAAGCAGGCATTAGTTTACTGATGCTACTGACATTAATACTAGTAAAGGGAATTTTAGCAACAAACAACCCTCAGGAACCATTTTCTAAAGAATTCCCAGGATAGGCTCCTAATTATTCAACTATCAAGAAATTGACTCTAAATGCTATCTGAGTTAAACTTAGCTCAGTTTAATTAGATTTTAAAAGTTGACTGGGAATTCATCCAAAACGTGCTCATCAAAAAAACAAAGGTATTCAAAAGTAGAGGAAAGAAATAGGATTATGGGGGACAAAATTAATTTTAAACCTCTTGAAGTGGAAAAATGATTAAAGATAGAAATGGTAAAGGTAAAAAGATTTTCCTTTTATTTTAAAATGAGTTTAATACAGTATGTCTCTCCCTGGGATTTTCTGTGACATGCTCCTTTCAGAAATGTTCTAGTCCCCACTAATAAATTACTAAGGATAATGGAAAATAAAAATTCTGAAAAGGTACAAAATTACCAAAGGTACAATGTTACTGAAAACCACTTTGAGAATATCTTCCCAACCCAAATTATTTAATTTGACAAAATATTTTTTATGATTTGTGAATGTGCTTAAATATAATCTCATAACAGTTAAAATATTTTGATTACACATTAAACAAATTCACGTTAGGAAAAATAATAAAATTAAATGAATTTAGTACTATCCAGAAGAATATGTACTAAATAATGAAAAGTAAATACTGTTGGTGACCTCAATAACATGGGCTATGTTAAACTCCTTACTGGCAAATTAATTCTAAGTTCTTAATTGGATGGGTATCCATCCTGAAATGCTTTAGACATGGTTGGGCTCAATAAGTGTTTGTGGAACAAATGAATATCATTGAATTCAGGTAGATCCCAGGTTGTTCACTGTGTGATGTATATTTTTCTGCTTGTTAGTTATGCCTGATTTAAATAGTAACTGATCACAAGATAGCACTTGTATGTATTTACCATCCTGTTGTGAAAATACGTGCTTTCAAATGTTCTCTCAAAATCAGGAGCTTGGTTTAAAATGAAAAGAAATTTGTTTGTGTAATAAAGATTCCAGGGGTGGACTAGATCCAGCTTCTCGAACAAAGCTGTCCCGAATGTCTCTCTGTTTTCTCTTTCTATATCCCAACTTGACCACTTTCTGCACTGTTTTCATTTGTGGGCAAGTATGGTAGCAAACATGGAACCATTCAGCAACCCCAAGTGGGGGACTGGTTCTGTCACAGAAGAAGCTAACCTTTCATTGCCCTAGCTTGGATCACATACCCTTCCCTGAACCATATGTGGTATGCTGGTAGTTTCCCATGGCTGCCATAGACTGGGTGGCTTCAAAGAAAATAAATGTTTTCTTTCTCAATTTCTGGAGGCCAGTTATTCAGAATCAAGATGCCACCAGGGCTGTGCTCCCTCCAGCAGCCCTAAGGGAAATTCTGTTCCAACTTCTGGTAACTCCGGGCATTCCTTGGCTTTTGGCCACATCAATCTGATCTCTGCCTGTGTGATCACATTGCCTCCTCCTCTTATCTGTGTCTCCTCTGCGTCTGTCTCAAATCTTTCTCTGCCTCATAAGGACACTGGGATAATACGGGATGACCTCATCTCAAGATTTTTAACAATTACAGCTGCAAAGACCCTTTTTCCAAATAAGGTATATTCACAAATGCCAGAGATTAAGACACAAACATATATTCTGGGCACTACCATTTGACCCACTCGAGCTGGTACATGTCTAATAGTCTCCTGATAGCAAAGGGGAAGCCTTGATATACAGTACTTGCCTAATTCTGTAGTATAAATACTGCAACCATGGCCAATGTCAAGCTACAACTGGGAAGTCACTGAACAAGAAGTGGAAGAGATACACAGTAGCACATCTTCACACAGTAGCACACCCTCACACAGCACTTCCATCATACAGATCCAACAGATGTAACCTCAAGAGCATAGATAATAGTAAAATGTATCCAAATAAATAGAAAGTGATGGATTTTTGAGTGCCTATTAACTTTGTTTTAAATGTAATTTATTTCATTATAAATTCATATAATTTAAATTTTAATAATGATCATGGTTAAGAACTGACTCACAAAATTCCTAAAAATTTACGAGTTGGTTTAGAGGAGCTGGTATGAACCAGTTGCAACACACCCCTTAACAGAGTTTGCTGGTTGACCAGGCCTGAGTCACAGAGCCCAAGGCAAAGAAAGGGTCAACAATACTTAAACCACAGGAACTAAAAAGAAGGTGGGTGAGTCCTGAAGAGAAAATTGGAGTGCTATTACTTATGGAAGGGGAGAAGAATACAGGGAAGACAGAAACAACAAAGCCACTTAAGTATCATTGTTCAAACATATTTTAATGTTAGCCTAAGGAAAAAAATTTCAAGAAAGTTCAAAACAGTTACAGGTACAAGTATTGTAGCCATGTAACGATCTGCAAATCACTCTCTCCAACTAAGGAAAAATCAGTATTTTTCACATTTTCATTTTACTTAGCTCATAAAATCTGTTTGTGAGCCTGGGCATATGGATCTGAAGGTGGTGAGTTTCAGAAAAAGAGACATAAACCATTGGTCTTTTTTTAAAGTATCATTTAAAAAAATTTAACGGCTGTATTGAAATATTATTTGCACACCATGCAATTCACCCTTATCAAGCACAAAATTCAATGGTTTTTGGTACATTCACAGAGGTGTTCAACCTCTATCACAATTAACTTTAGAATTTCATCCCCCAGAGGAATGCTCTGCAGCACTTCCCATTGCCTGCATTCTGAGTCCCAGCCCTCCGCAGCCACTAGGCTATTTCCTGTCTCTACAGATTTGCCTATTCTAGGAATTTCATACAATAGGTGTTATTTGTGAGTAGCTTCTTTCACTTAGCACAGTGTTTTAAGGTTCATCAATGTTGTAGCCTGTATGAGTATTTCATTCCTTTTTATTGCCAAATAGTACTTCATTGCATGGATATACCATATTTTGTTTATCCTTTTCATAGTTGATAGACATTTGGATGTTTCCTCATTTGGGCTATTATGAATATAATGCTATTGTGAACATTAATGGACAAGTTTTTATGTGCATATAGTTTTCATTTTTCTTAAACCAATGGTCTTTTAAGTTTAAACATTAGCAAAGTTTCTTAACTTCCACATGCTTGAGGCAACTGTCATTTAGGAATTACATCAGAAATGCCACATACAGATCTGAATCCTCTTAAATATTGGGTCACTAACCGAACCCCTTAAGAATCCTGGGTCCTCCTCACCAGCTCCGGGGAGGGGAGGGTGCTGTTCGACATTAGATGGCAGGAGCTGACTTAAGCTCCCCAGATCACTGTGCAGGTGTGACCGAGTACTCCATGTTGCACCTGAGTCCTGGCCTTGCCCAACACAGGCTCACAATAATCAGCCCATCACACACTCCTTTGGGGACTCTTCATATGCAAAGTGTAAAGAACGATAAAAATGAAATCTTATTCTCTGACCTGGAAATCAGAGTCTTGTGGTTTGGGAAACTTGCAGGAAAGAGGGGGAAATTTTTAGCGTCCCTGATAGAGGCCAGCAGAGAGTTTCATTTTCTCCCTTGCACGATGGGAGACTTCTTCCATGTGCTCTGCAGACCTGCGATGATAAAAAACAAAACCTCTATACTAATTTATACAGCAACTTTCTTCCAAGAAGTTCAGAGTGCCTCAAACAGTCTTTCACTCGTTCCCCTATGGGAATTTGCATAAATGTGCATAAAAAATTAACTTCTTTTAAAATGTACACTCTCCAGTTAGCCAGTACCGGGCAGAAACAGAACTGAAAAAGCAGACCTCCTGACCAAACATTGCGCTACAATATTTTCAGTGAGGTTCCATAAATCGATGCGCATTCTTAAGAACAGTATCTCTTCATAATACCCTCATGACCATTCCACGAGGAATGTCCTGGTGTTCTTTTCACCAGGGGCCAAACTTTCTCTTCCGAAGTTTTGGAATCAACTGTCATGGCGTATACCCTGAAAAAGTATCATTTACTTAAAGTATCAGGTCTGCCTAGAAACAGGCAGTCCACGTTTCACTCTTGCAGCTCAGCCCTCCTAGCCCAGCCCAACTGAGTATAACCCCGGGACCAGCTTGGTTTAAAGAGAAAGAGTCCAGCTCACCAACTGTCAGTCCCCCTCACCATGGTCACTTGCTATGTGTCAGTGGTGCTTTTCAATGGGGTTGCACTGCCCACTGCCCCATAGGGTCTTGCTGGTCATACCGGGGAACCTATGCAGGTCCAGTTTCCCAAAGCTCAACTCGATGCCTGGATGGATGAGTGTGGGAGAGCTGCCAGCATCAGCCATATGCGGGGCCAACCCAGCCCTTCACCCGGAACCAAACACTCAGTTCCTCTTGCTGGGCCTTTCTTCAACATATTCTTATTGTGAGGTTCTCATTGTCCATTCCAGAGAGAGAAAAGAATCTGGGTCAGAGCCACACTAGCTCATGCAGAATCCCAGGCAGTCATACCTGGGGAATATCTTTTCTTTGCACTGTGTCCTCACATAGTTTTCCCTCTGTCCCTGGGTGCTAATCACTTATAAGGACTTAGCCAGTCACATTGGGTTAGAGCTCACCCTAATGACTGCCTTTTAACTTAGTAACATCTTTAAAGACCCTAAATACAGTCACGCTCTGAGGTACTAGGGGTTAGAGCTTCCACATATGAATTTTAGAGGGATACAACACGATCCTACCCATAACACAGCTGTTCCCTGAAGAGGAGACACAGTGCTCCAAGTCACTGCACTGACGCCACCCTCGACAGTGGCCATCGACCATCCTGTCTACGCTGCTGTCTGTCCTCCCAGTTTGCCTCTCTCCTGCCCAGGGACCTGCTGCTCCCACGCGGCACGTGAAATGCTGGCATGGTCCATCACAGCACAAGGGCTGCTGCGTACTGCCTCCACATCGGCGAAACTAAGGGTGCTGCTCAGGTGGTCCTTCGCAGCACTAGAATCAGCTTCTTGAACAAAAAAACAAAATGTACCCATTACACAGAGATAGGAGTCCAGGCAAAGTGCAGAAAGAAGACATTGCCATGAGGCACCACTGACCACTTATCTCAGAGACTAGATGTACAGGGTTAAGGAGAGTGAACTCTTGGTGATGACATAATTTTTCCTGGGGCTGTTTCTACTTAAAATCACCTGACCACACCAGGAACAGCCTGAAATTTCAATGGAACCCAACCATACAGCCCCTTAGAGAGAGCACACTCCCAAATTGGTCTTTGTACCTATTTGTAGAAAGGTGAGCCAAATTATAGCTGAAAACTCTGCTAATTCTGGGGAAGTTTTGGTCTTGTGCCTGGAACTATTGAAGCACAGATTCACACCTACCACATGTAACACTTTAGTAGCATAATTTCCAGCACTTCAGTACTTTATTTTTAAAAGAAACAGAGCAGAGACGGAAGACCTGCTCACTCTGCTGCTTTTTGTAGAAGGCCCCACAAAAGGTGGAGGGACAGCTTCTGTGCTGAAAAGAGGCATATTTTGCATTTTTAAAGGAAGGGGACACACACACAAGTCTTTGCCCAGAACTGAGGGACTCACGATGCTGGAACATATCACATCTGCACCTGTGTGTAAATAGAAAAAAATGTCAAATTCACAAGGCTCTGGGAAAATAGTATAATAATTATCCAATAAATCTCAGCATTAGAGCTTGCAAAAGACCTTAAAACACCTTGCTCTAACCCCTTCAGTTTTAATACATGGAAAGGGAGGCTCTAAAATTTTTAATGACTCGCCAAGACCAGCACTCTACCTAAAAGGCAGGATTTTGCCTTAGGCTAGTGTGCTTCCCACCCCATCCGGCTACTTCTAAACAGGCATTGTCCTGTTTGCCTGAATTGCATGCACGAAAAAACAATCCCTGCTCTCTCTACATCAGAGTCTCTATTTAGACTTAATAGTTGAGAAAGCAAAGGCTATTTCGACTTCAACTCGCTCAGCAAACAGAAGAAAAGGCATCTGACCAGTGGACTTTTCCAGCTGGTCCTTGGGTCTCACCGGCCGCGGGTCCCCACTGCAGCGAGCTGGCGCCGACTGCCAGTCTGACACCAGGGGGCGCAGCATCCTTTGTGCTGACACGGTCTTTGAAGGCAGGCTCCGAATCCTGGCTCGGCCTCCATAACCAGTCTCCTTGTCAAGGTTTCTCTCTGGAACCAGCCCACTCTCCAGCCCTCTTCATTCATCTTCTTCCTGCCTGATGCTCAGATTCTTTCCCCGTACTATCGCGGATTTGTGCATTTTACAGGGCTTTGCATGTGTCTAGTAGGGCATTCAGATACACCAGCCTTCCCCAGCTGCTCCTCCTCTGCAAAGCCTGGGAGACCATGGCCACAGCCTATTATTTGCTCTTACTTGCAGTCCCCTCCCTTCAGAATGTTTCTAAAGATTCTTGCAGAATGAAGGAGCCTCGAGGACAGGACTAGTTTCTTGGAAGAATGATCACATCCATCTTCCTAACACTCTTCCCCTTTCCACTCAAACAACAGCAAACTAATGAAATCGCTGGTTCTGGGAAGCTCATGCTGCCCAGCATTTATCCTCACTCCTTTCTGTCTGCCCTGGAACAGTCCAAGGTCAGCCTTTGGTGGTGGACGCTTACCCAAAGGGACAGGCTTGAGCATCCTTTCAGCCATACCTCTTACTAAACCGCTGGGCACCCCAAGTGGAATAACTGCCTCCTCTGTCTTCCTCAGCTTAGCTTAGTGTGTTCTCCAGCCTAAGGAAATCCACTTTGTGTTCCCAAAGTCTCTGATCCCAAGATTCAGCGCTCCCATCTTTCACAGATAAATGAATGTCCCCTTTCACTTTAAGGCACACATGTAGCCTTGCTTCTATTGACCTGACAAAGGCACAATGCCAACCCTTAAATCCCCCAAACACACCATTTTGCAAAGAGCCCTAAAAATCTGCTGTTCTGAATTAAAGGGCCACAGGATTCTCAAGTTGTTGCTTTATTTACAGAGATTTTAGGTATATGCAGTCCTCTCCCTGTCTCTCATTTGAGGCCCCCATGAATGCTGAGAGATAGGCAGGGAAATTAAAACTTAAGAGGCTTACCCCAGTCCCATAGCTAGTCCAGGGTGAAGGCAGCATGGAGGTGACAGTAAGGGGTGACATTACTTGGGTGATGGTGGCCTGAGGAGAGCTGCCTGTCCATTTTGCTCCAAGGCCTGAAAGGAATGCAGCCATCACGAATGATTGTCAGGTTATCTGCATGGAAAGAGCCTATGGTCTCAGGTCCTGAAAAACTGTAGCGATAGTGGGAGCCTAGAAGGGGCAGGAGGAGAGAAAAGGAGTGATGTGAACCCTCACCTGACTCTTCTTTTTATCTGTGGCCTCACTCGCTCCTTTTCCTCTGCACTCACCTTAGCTAAGGGGAATAATAGAAGTGCTCAGCCTGCAGTCAGCTCGTCACAGCTGCTTATCTTGGTCGTGAGCCTCCCTGTCCTCAACCATAAAGCAATGATCACATCTGTGTATGAGTTATGGAGAGAGCCACTAGAGGGATGAGAACATATCACTGTGACTCTGGAAGAGGGGGCAGTGTTGAAGATTTTTATTTTCATTTTATGCCCTTTGGTATTATTTGAAGTATTCTGGTTTATGCATATATTACTTTTATAATTTTATTTTTAAGTTTTTATTTGGACTAGTGATGCTCTTTAGAGTTGCTGTGATGACGACTTGCGTAAGGTGTTTGGCACGTGGCCGGGTGTACAGTTGATGCTTATTGAGCAGAAGTTTATTATTAGTTATTACACCACCCTCAGAACCGAGCAAAGGCATTTCACATCAAGAAATTTGGGGTCTGGTGCAGACTCTGCTCTCAGCTCACTGTATGCCCTTGAGTAAGTCACATCCTTCTTCTGCACCTCAGTTTCCTCATCTGTGAAATGGCAAGATCCATGCCACTTGATGTGGAAAAGGGTGGGAAGAAAAGAGCAATGCACACCACCAAAAATGCCAGAGGCACCTTCTAAAATTCAGCCTCAGTCTCTGCAGGGGAGACCTCTCAAACTTGACTTCATGAGGCAGAAACCCTTCCTAGAAGTTGTCACCAATAGGCAGAAAGGGCTGAAGTCAGCTGAACAATTTCTAAAGACAATATAGTAATTAAATTAGGAAACAACAATGTGTGAACACTGTATAAGGCCATCGGCTTAGGGTGGGAGGGAGGAAAAGAGGATTTAGGCTGTTCATTGGGTATAGTTGGCTTCATGATCATTTCCTGACCAAAGAGATGCCCATGGTTGGCAGAGGAGGTATAATTCAAGGCTGAGGCCCCCTGTCCCAGCCAGAGCCAGCCCCAGTCCAGTTCCCTCAGCTGAGTTCTGGGTAGGGCACAGGACTGACCTTGGTGAGATGAGACCCTCTCCTGAGCATGATCAGAAGCAGAGTTACCCAGCAGGAGAGGACTAGGGCCCCTCTGAAGTGCCTTCCAGCATTGACTGACCACCACCACGGCCACCACCAACAAAGAGGAGAGATGGGGCCATAGAAGGTGCGGATGCTCAGACACTAAAACTTTAGCAGCTGAATTGGGGAGACCTGTTCTGGGCACCCCAGCTCCTGAGAATCAAAGAGAGATTTGTTCCTACAACACACAGCTGATTCATTTTTCATCCTGCTCATCCGGAATCGGGATTTTCCTTATAGTTTCCCTTGCCAGCACTTGCCTTTGGGGATGGGAGGCAGGTAGTCTGGTGGGTAGGGAGGTTGGGACTTTCTTTTTGCTCTTCAGTCTTCTTCCCGTGGAAAGCAGCACTGCCGGTTGTAGCAGCCTCCTGCCAATGTTTGCAGGCAGGAAGATTTTCTGACATTGTAAGGTGGATGTTCACAGGAGATGGGAGACCCTTTCCCAAAGCCATCAGGCAGTACAGAAACTGGTTTCACCCACCCTCTAAGAAAGAATTCCCAGTCCCCACTCTCACTCATGGTCAGGGCCCAGAAGGTACCTGACCTTTTTTTTTCTTTTTAATAAAAAGGGGGGATTTTTGTCATATCTCTAAATTGTGTGGCCATGCCTGCTGCAATGACATCCCCTCCCAAAGCTCCTGTTGTCTCTGCCTACAGGGGAGGTCGTGTTTTCAATCCTTGCAGGAACTAGAATAACGGTATCAAAGGATGCAGACACCTGGGAGACCCCTCCCTTTTCAAAGAGGCCTAGAGATCTAAGGGAGGGTGGCAGGGGAAGTGGAGGCGGCTTGTAGCAAGTAACAGCAAGTCTTTCTGATTTCTAGAGGCAAAACCGAGTAAATAAAAACAGCTCCAACCATCCTACACAGACAGACCTATATCGTGCGAGCTTCTGTAATTGCAGAGCAATGCTTTCTGTTGGACATTACAAGTCACTCTCAAAGGCAGTTAGTACTAAATGTTTGGCCACATGTGAAAATGCCTCCGTACTTGCTTTTCTCGCGTGCTTCTTTTCTGTGCCCGTTTGTATCCCTAATAAGCAGCATTGTTTGTTAGCCTGGGGTCCATGCCCCTGCGACAGAACTGAAAACGGGAGCGCTGAGGCTGAACGCTGGAAAGTACACCGGCTTTCCCTGGCCCCCAAGGAGCCGCGGGCAGCCGCGCAGGAAAAGCCCACCAGTGCGTGTGCGCCTGGGGAAAGGCAACTTTGCAAGAGTTATTCCAGCTGCCGTGAGGTCCTGGGCAACCCGAAGCTCAAATGAGTGGGCAGGAAAAAGGCACACGAAGAGAAATGTCACCAGGACTGGGATAGGGGTGTGACCTGAGTACCGGACAGGCTGTGCTGCCCAGATCATGAAAAGGGACTGAGAGGCGGGAAGCGCTCTGCACCGTCTTTTAGTTGGAAGTCTCAACTCACATCTCCGTGCAGTAAATTCTCATTAATAAATTCTCGTTCTTCCAGGTAGCCCCACAGTCTTGGCTGTAAAAATGAGTATCCTAAACAAGATGAGGCTTACCCCCTTCCTTTCCTAGTATTTGTCCCCATTTCGTTTTCAGCTGGGTGCTTTGTGGCCGCGCAGAAATTAGCGCATGACCTGAGAAATAAAGAGTCGCTATACCTCCAGCCACAAAGAAAGTCTTTCAGTCCCCTTCCGACCCCAAAGGGCCCCCCAGCAGGGCTTTTCCCAAGTCCCATTGCTTCCAAAACCGAGTACGGGTTCTCTATCAAAAAGCAGAAACCCGCATCAGAGACACACCGCGGACTCCCTTCCAGGTCTGGGGGAAAATTCCCCGGCTTAGCCCAGCCTGCGCCTCCACCCACATCCGCCCCAATTTAATGTAGGGGCGGGCTCTGTCAGAGCGGTTGCCAGAAAGAATGTTATTAACCGTGCGCGCCAGACGCGGGCTGTGCGCATCCCAAATCAGACTTCCAGGGCCTGGCCGAACTGTCTTCCTTACAGGTTCCTGTGAGAGACAACCCCCTGTCCCCCATCCTCTGAAAATTCTCCCAACAGTCTACAAAATCTGACCAAACTGTCTTTGCTAGCTGCACTCCCTCATCCAGTTAGGTTGTTTAAAGAGATTCTGTTTTCTCGTAAGAGCAGAGTGATTTCCCTCCAGCAACTCGGGCAGGAGATTCTTTACGCTGCCTCTGGGTTCCAGCACGTCCAAGCTTCGGGAGACTTTTCCAAATTTCAAGCAGTAAAGTAAATTTCGGGGCAGGGAAAAAAATGCGGTTTGCTGGAGCGCAGGGTGGGGGCGAGAGCCCCGGAAGCCTCCAGGAGGCTTTTTGTTTTTTAAAGTTAGACTTGCACCTTGACGCTAGCACAAACGGCAAGGTTTAGTGTTTTTCGAATTTAGAGACTCTTGCGGTGTTTGAGCCCAACCCTACGGCCAGGGGACCCACCCACCCCCACAGCGTACTGGGGATTGTTTCACGATCCAGAAGAGCCGGCAGAGACGCAGCTGACTTTGTCTGAGGCTCCCGGCTCTACTGTCCTCGCCCTCCTGGTGCCACCCAGAACCATCCCATCGCTGCCAGGATTGCGCAGGGGGAAGGAAGACCGAATGTCTAGGCTGCGGAATCTCCCAACAGGTAGTTTCACCCGGCAGCTGGCCCGGTTTAAATATCAGAGATTGGGCTGCCGGGGCTACTAAACTGGAACCCAGAGGCAGACACCTAGAGAGCCGTGGAAAGAATGTTGCGTTCTGGGAGTCACTTTAAATAACCTTGTTTTCTCTTCACTCTCCAACTTCTCTCCCGAAATAGCGTGCAAGCCAAGCTGTTTGGAACAGCGTTCAATGAGCCTAAATAAGCCGCTTCAGGCTGTAAACTCACATCCGATTCGGGCCCTTCCCCCCTCCCCTCCCCCTTCCGCAGTAGTTACTACGGAACCCAGTTCAGTTTAGAGTGATGGGTATTTATTTGAGAACTGGGAGATTCCCCTTCGAAATGTCCAGGCTCTAGAGCAAAAGAGGAAAAGGCTGTGTTGCACTTGGATGGCATAATTGAATTACACCTTTCCCTGGTGCTCAGCGAGGCAAAGCAGGATGCCAGGCTGTGTGTGGACCAGGCAGCCGAGGCCTTGCGCTACAGCGGGCGCACCACGTTTCCTTCCCAGGGCGCGGGGAGAAGTTGGGTTGGGCTACTTCCCCTGGCTCTCAGCAAGAATGCACTTCGCAGAAGGCTGGTCTGGCTTTGTGGTTTCCTGCCTTTCCGGGGCGCTCGCCCAAATGTCCCCTCCTGAGACCGTGGGTGCATGTGGTGCCTGTGCAAAGACCCGGCACTCAACTCGAAACTGCCCGCGTAGCCCCAAGGGTCCCTGGCGCACACGGCCCTCTCTGGGTGGGGGAAAGTCGGGACTCGGCCTCTGAGCCTCTGAGAGGGTAGATCTAATCCTGCCTTGGCAGATGAGCCTCTCCCACTGCTTTGAGCTATCCCTGGGTATTGCTTTCTACGTCTGTACAAACCCCCCGAACTCCCGGCTCTGCCTATCTCCTACTAAAGAAACTTGCTCGGACTCCCCCACAGCCACCGGCCCAAGGAAGCCTCTGGGGCCTTGGGCAAACCTGACCCAGGATGCTTGGATCTTCAACGCCCTCTGGACCTGGCCTCCCAATGGCGCCCAACCCGCTCCCCAAAGCTCGAGCTAGAACTGCTTGCTTACCTTGAGACTCCACCACTAACCGCGCTACAAACTTTCCAAAGTTTCTAGAGCTTTGTCACCTCTCGTCTGCCTCGAATGACAGTGGCAGAAGAAAAAGAAACCCCCTTTCCCCTCCACCTATCTTTCTCTCCTCTCCCTCCCCCCTCGCCCTCCCCGGAGAGTCTAACCTTTCGAACCTTTCGGGTGGTATCTTGCGGTGGTGGAGCCCCCGACCCCGGAGGGAAGGGAGTTAGTTTCTCATTCCCCACTTACTGCGCCTCTGCCGTTCCGCCCCCTCCGCCCCCACCTCACCTTCGGTGGCGATCTGCGGGCTTGGAGTTTAGTTTGGTTCAAATTTATTTTTTTCCCTTTAGATTTTTTTTTTTTTCCTTTGAGATACCACTCTGCTGGAGCCTTGAGCATCTGCCTGCGTTCCAGTGCTCCTGCGTGCAGCTTGGGAGACGCACCCTTAGCGCCCGGGGGGTTGTCTCCCGAGTTCGGGTCAAAGGCTCCCAGGCTGCGAGTTCTCCAGCTGGGTTTCGTCTCCCAGGGAGATCCTACGTCCTCTTGCGAGGTGCTGGGGGGCCTTAAAGCAAGCCTCCCCCTACTTCTTGGTCCCTTCTCAAGTGTGGGCGTGCGCGGGTTTGGGGGTGTTATTTTTATATTGTTTCGGAGAGAGGAGTGGGCAGGAGAGGAGACCTTGCTCTAAGACGCAGGAAATTGAAGGAAGAAAGTTTCCCTTCTTCCAGTTCGCGCAGCTCAATGTGCGGGGCTAGGAGACCTCCACAAAAGTGCCCCAAGTTCGTTTGTTTGTGGCCTATTATGTTTTTATTTCATGTAGGATTAGCGAGGTTTGAGATGTTTGTGGCCAGCCATACTACCCCCTGGGCTTCAACTTTCAAACCAGCAGGTCAACGAGAACATTCCTGCGAAACCGAATCTCCTAGTGCGCTGCTGAGACGCGTGCGGAGAAGATAAACGGAATCCACCGCGGATGACGCAGCATGGCTTGTACCACTGGGCTTGGTCCCCGCGGGCGTTTCTCAACCTTGGTGCATTAGGCTTGAAATCAGACTGGAATTGGACTTGCCCCCGCCAGGGTCAAGGCCAACACCGTCTGCTGATACTTCAAGATCCCGGATGTGCTCCTATCGCTGGTTACAGGTTACGCCTGCCCCTGAGCGACTCCGCAGGGGCTAAGAGTTGCGCCACCGTCTTGGAATCGGAATCAAGTTTTTCCGCCGCTCAGGATGAGGAGGATAAGTTACTTCGTGTGACCGCAGGCGTAAAACTGCCTACCCAACGCAAAGGTGGCTGCAAATGCCTCCCCCAAGATCGGCGGGAGACCACTCCCCACCACATCCTCTCTTTCCGCTGCTGTGGGCGAACTCGTGCCCCACACGGCCAGCGCGCTCCATCCGCGCCCCAGCCGCGCCCCTGCAGCGCTGCCGCCGCGCTCCTGCGGCGCTCCTGCTCGCCAACCCTGCGCACAAGCCTCCCTGGGACTGGGCCGGCCCAGAACCAAGATCGCACCTCCTCATCCTCCGGGCCCCCCACCCAGGGCTGGTCCCTTTAGCCTTGACGCACGTTGCCACCAAGGCTGTACTGAAGACAGCTCAGTAGAGGGTGACCTGGAAAGGTGGGAGGTTTCTGGCCCCTTCGAATGCCCCCAGCAGAAACAAAAGCAGCAATGTCAGCGGAACCCTTTCGGTAGCTTTTCAAATGATGTGCGGGCAGAGGGAGGCGAGAGGAGAAAAATTAAGGCGGCGGATAAAGTTGTGGGCATGGGTGTAAACAGCTTGCTTGTTAACTCCTTACCGTACCACCACCAGGCCCAAGCGGTCGACAAAATTGTCTACCTTCTCTTTTAACTACCAAACTCCTCGAGGGTAGGGCAGAGGAGCAGCACCCTACCCCGCCCCCCAGCCAGCTGGTACCCTCCTACTGTGGCAGCCGCACTTCAGGTGGCAGACCCGTCCAAGCCGATCTGTTTGCTCCGAATATAAAGGACCCCATTCACAAAGGAACCCCCACTTCCTTTTGCCATCTCCACCCATCCAATACTCTTGTCTAGCCTAAGGCCCTTGGATTGTATATATTTATTTTTAATCTCTAGCACCCTAGATTTTATTGGGAGATGTTAAAGCAAGAGAGAAGAGGGGAAAGATAGGATTAATAAAAAGGGATTTTGAGGACAGGACTAGAGAGAATTGAAAATCAAAGGTAGATGAATTTGGGAGTGCTTTTAAATTTCATTTCTTTCAGAAGCTGTCCTGCTTTAGAACAGACCCTATTTAAATTACTATGAGGACAGGAAGCTGGGAGTCTCTGGAAACAAAAAGTCAAAGGCTTGCAGGATACCCCTCTCTCCCCTACCTCTCTCAAATAAATAAAAAGCAGCACTCTGTTCAGTGTAGTGACTCAGTACCCTCCAACGCTGGCCCCTTGGCTGCCGGATGCACTAACAGCCACAGGCCTTGGCACTGCCCCTGGAGCAAAGACCCACTACCCCCTCTCTACTGGTCACTTAAAGCTCCAAGTTCATATTTCTAATCTTGATGCCTAGGTAAAAAATAGAAATATATTTTTTTTTAAAAGTAGAATGTTTTCTCCTGTGTTTAGAGTCACTTATGTATGGTCTCCATTTACTTTTGTTTGTAGGGTTTTCTCCTTTTTGTCTTCTTTCCCCTGCCTTGTTGGCAACCCTGTGGGAGATTTGGTGGGGACGGTGAAATTGACCAGTTTATTCTTGTTAATCAGGCACAAAAACAGCATAAACACTGACCCTCCATTCTTAATATGATTTTGAAAAAGACAAAAAACAGTAATTTAGGTGGGGACTGGTTAGGATTGAGAAATCGCAAATACTGGTGAACTAGCTAATCCTGTCTCTTTAAGAAAAATTCAGAAAGCCCTTCTTCCATCAGCCCAGTGTCTGGGAAAGAAGCAAACTAACTGCTTGCAGCAAAAGAGACAAAGAGGCCAAACAACAAAACAAACAAACAACTCCCCCTGTCCCCCCTCCGAGACAACAATAGACTAGACACAGCAAGTGCAGTGACTGCCTGGCCGCTGCTGCTGTCCACCTGCCAAGTCTCCCGCATTTGGCTGGAGACTCTCTCTCCCCCCACCCTACCCCCATCACCCCTCTCTCTCAGTCCTTTCTGTCCTTTTCTCTGTGTGACTCTCTCTGTGTCTCTCTCTTGGGGTCTGGCTATGTGTGTGTGTTTTGTCCCTGTCTCTGTTCTGCTTTTGCTTTCACTTGATGTTGCTCTGTCTCAGACCTTCATTATTCTCTCCCCACCCCTCCTCAGTATATTAGCACACTGGGCATTTGTTTATTTACTTGCTGGGCCATGGCTGAGGCACCTCCTTACTGCACCCTCACAACTTCTGTTCCTCTGGGTCGTCAGGCTGGCCCTCTTTGCCCGAGCACCCCAAAGTCCATCTGCATTTCAGTTTTTAACTATTCCTCAAGTTCAGGTCTTTGCTCTCTTCTATGAGGCTCCTGGCACACTCCTGCCTTCCCCTCCACCGTGTCCCCTTTCTCTACTTCTTGGCTGCTGCTTGGGACTCTCATGCATGTCTGCCTTCCCTTTCTCTCCCCCCTCTCCCTCTCCCTGCAGCAGCCAGTATCACCCCCCACTCCATGCCTCCCCAATCCAGCCTTTTCCTTCCTCTTCCCTCCTCTTCACCAAACTTTAATAAAATACTGTAAACATGGGGATTACTTGTCTTTACAAAGTAGCTATAAACCCACGAAAGCAGAGAGGGGGGAAAGGAAAGAATCAATAAATGGTGACTGTGGACAGAAGAGGCTGAAGCCCAGAACAAGCATCCCTCCCAACAGCCCTATCCCTTTTTGACTTTTCCTCCAAATAAACCTTTTTGTGAAAGCATCTTCTCCTGAAGCATCTGTGTCTGCTTCAGGGGGACACAGGGAAAACCCGGCCACCACTCTCCTCCAGGGGACAGCAGGTGGCCAATGGGAAGGGAGGCTGCAGCCTCATGACAGGCTCCCCCCACCCCCCGCCCCTTTCCATGTCCCCTCAGGAGAAAATCAAGAACCTAGGGGTCCCTGGCAATGGGGCGAGGTAAGAGAAGTAGAGAATGGCTGCTTGAAAAGAAACATCTCCAAGGATGGTTGTAAAGGGGAGAAATTTCACCTATCAGAAAAATGTGGATCGAACAGGGCTGACCTGTTTGCCTAAGGTGGATCTGGGAATCCCCAGAGTTATCCCCACAGTTGGGTGCTATGTGGTTTGGAAATGGTGCCCTCCCTCCAAAAAACCCCAACCAAACCATGCCTAGTAAGCCACAGAACCAGGACAAATGATGTCTCCCAGACTCATGCCTTCCTAATGCCTCCTTTCTTCAATCATATACAGGCAAAGACAGAGGAAAACAACATTAGAGTCAACTTTGCAGAAAGGAAAACCATTTAGTTTGAGAAGAGTAAAAGCAAAACAAAAAAAACCCCACAGAAATAGGAAATTTACCCTCATTGTTTTGTTGCTTGGTAATAAGGGCGATATTAAGAAACACTGATGTCAGAAAACAGACATATGCATGTGCACGTATGCACAGGCATATATATATTTAGTTGGTGCAGACAACTTGTTAAGAGAAAAGGAGAGGAGTTTTGCAGTCAGATAAACCTGATTCGAGTATGACCCTGGCCACTATACCCACCTCACAGAGGTGTTGTAAAGATGACGTGGCATTGCACATATGAAAAGCCAAGAGCAACGTCTGGCAAGCAGCCTTTGCTCAACAAATGAGTCTTCCCTAAATCTTGTCCCATCCACCCTTCCTTCCCACTTCCTTCTCCACTGGTCTCCTCCCTGAGCTTTCCAAGGGGTAAGCAAAGAGAAAACCGGTCAAAATTGCCCCAATTTTCAGATCCTAAGGAAATTTTACTGCTCTCTCTGAGTCCCAATATTGGAGCGGTATAGACCATACCATAGCCCACTAATTCTGCCCCCAAATACCACCTGGGATAGTCTGTTCTTGGATGGGATTATTTCATTCCCTCCCCTGGATTCTTTTTTCAACAGTTGAAAAGAGAGAGGACTTATCTGAAATCCAACTATTTTCATGTTTTTATTTGAGACTATGTGCCTAGACAGCTTCTGTTTTGGGGGGCATATTATAAATCATGCCACGGCCAAAAAGCCTAAGAGGAGAGAAGCAGAAAAGAATATGTTCTAGTGAACTGTGGTCCTGACCCATAACTTCCCAATTGGGAATGCTGTTTTCTTGGTATTTTGACCTTGTCAAAATGACTGATTTTTTTTTTTCCCCTCAAGAGGAGTCACTCTCTAGCTGAGCTGTGTTTCTGGAGTTGCGTTTTGGGACAGGCAGCACATCAGTGCATCTGGAAGCATTCACTTTGGAAGCGTCTGTCCTGACCCTTCGCCAGTGAGTGTTGCTAGGAGCCCTTTTACTTTCTCTTTCCCAGAATCAGGTTGTAACAGCAGCGTGCAAGCCTGTGAGCCATGGCTGGGGCCCCAACTTCAGTCAGTGGGAGAATGAACACGTAGAAAATGTTCCCACCTTAGACTTCCTTTTTCCATGGGTCTTATTGTCTGTTCTGCAGATATTGCATTTCCACATTTCACCGGCTTCCTGTCCACTTTCCTGTTTTACCCGGCCTTAACAACCACCGGGAGTCACTAACATTGGAGCATATATTGGGAGGATGGGCAATCCCTCACCAACCCCCCCCAACACTATTGATCATCTCTTTGTTCCTCTCTCTTCTTTCTGCTGCTTATGGCAAGGATGTGGAAACCTGTGGTGTCTTTCTCTCTCTTCAGACATCCTAATTCCCATGTGGTACCTTTCTGGGAACTATAAATAGAGACACTTGTCCTTCCTGGAAG
>VMDR010019795.1:0-18046 GCA_007922815.1 Macrotus californicus | reverse complement strand
GAAGTTTACCAAGTGCATATCGTAATTATCATAATTCATACTCAAATGTTAAAAACATTTAAGACCAAGAACAAGATACATGCCCACAATTATCACTTATATTTAGGATTACATAGGACCTTAGTCACTGCCATAAAGCCAAAAAAAGAAAAAAGAAAAAAAAAAGATGTATAAGAATTGGACAGGAAGCAACAAAGATGTCATTATATTTAAGTTAAATAATTGTCTATTTGTTTATTTTATTATTATTTTTTTAATCCTTACCCAAGGGTATGTTTATTGATTTTAGAGAGAGAGGAAGGGAGAGGGAGAGAGAGGAACACTCTTGTGAGAGAGAAACACTGATTGGTTGCCTTCCATTATGCACCCCAAGCAGGCATCAAACCCCCCAACCTAGGTATGTGCCCTGACTGGAAATTGAACCTGCATCCTTTTTGGTGTGTGGGACAACACTCTCATCAACTGAGCCGTCCAGCCAGGGCTTAAATAATTGTTTATAGAAAAAAAATGAGTCTCAGATACATATCAAAATTAATAAGATTTTACTGGAGTACAGTATGTAAACTCAGTATTTAACATAATTATCTTTGTACCAGTGAGAAAATTTAATTGAAAATGTGTAAATTTCACAAAGTTTATGTAAGCCCTTTTGGGAGAAAATTATAAAGCTTCACTGAGAGACATTAAAGAAGACCTGAGTGAACAGAGACATATATCATCATCACGGACCAGAAGGAGATGGCACTGCGCCTGGAAGAAGGCGGCACGTAAACAAGGTGATGTCATGGTAGGCAGAGATCGTACTGGGAATTCTGAATTAGCAAAAAATTGAAATTTCTCTCAATGGCACAGAGAAGATTACGCAAGCTTTTGGCCATTGAAATAGTTGGCTTGATGAATATCTGATGGAGCCCAAAGAATGAAACCAGCCAACAAGTAAATGTTGCCCAGATTTACAAACTTGTCACAATTTGATTTAATAATCTTCTTCCAAGTGTGAGGAAGGAAACATTGGGATTCTCAGTACTAACACCCACCAAAGTTAAATCCGTAATCCAAAACCTAGCTGGACGTTCAAATATTTCCAAACTCTGACCCTAATCAGCTTTACCAGTTTTAGATTCTTAGTTCTTTATCCACATGTACACATGTCTGACAAACTGGACAAATGGCTGATAAATATTCTTTCCCATTTTCTGTACCTTTGTTGAGTTTGTTCTTTGTTATAAAGATTTTCTTTTTTTTACCTTTTCACAATTTTACTTTCCTTTAAGTTACAGCTCAAGGGCTGCGTCTTTAATGGAGATTCCTACAGCACTTAGCATGTTTCTTGCTTATGTCACTGGCTTTGCTTGGCTGGGCACTACTGTCTCTCGGGCATCTGCCCTTACTCTGCTAGCTACTGAAAATAATCCAGGACAAGTTGCTGAACACATCTGTTTCTCCATTTTTTTTTTCACTCATGAAATAGAGATAATAATAAATTCTACCTTACTGTTTTCAGGATTAAGCAAGATTACATAGGGCTTTGTAAATTGTAATTGGCTATAAAATGTTAATTATTATCATCTCCATAACTCAGTTTCTCCCCTTGCCTCCCAGCCACCCAACACTAGGCCAGGCTGCCCTGGGCCTCTGACCCTCCACAGCCCTGCAGGTTAGAGGCTGCGCCCCCACCCCCATGCCCACGTGCTGACATAGTTTCATACTGACCTGAAGGGAAGCACCTTCTTTCATTTTTATATTTTTTGCTGAAAATATGCTCAGTAGGACACAACAGAAGATTGTGTGGAAAGATTTATTTGGCTGAAATACTTCATAAGATGATGATGTGTGCTTTTCAGGGTATCACATATGGACATACATGATTATCTATTTATGTCTCATTGGTGACATTAATTTTGATTACCTTGGTCAAGGTGTTGACTGATTTTTTTCCATTGTATAATATTCCATTGTATAATTATGGCTTTTTCCTCCTTGTAAATAGTATGGGATCTATGAGGAGATACTGTAAGACCATGCATATCTGCTATTCATCAAAACTACCTCCTAGATTTAATATCTGTTGATGAGCCTTGTCTGCAGCAGTCTTTATTTAGATGCAAAGTAATAATGTTTCAGCTCTATTGGTCCCTGCACAATTGGTTCTCACAAAGGTATAATGGTCCATACGTTGTTGTTAACTTGGTGTCTGCGGGAGAAGGAGAGTTTGTGGCTTCCTAGTCAGTCACCTTGCTGACCCACATCTTTGCTTTCAAAGCACGCATTTTCTTAAAACCTAAAGCTCTGCAAGATTGTCCTCATGCATTAAAATTTTCATCACCTCCTTGCTTTGGACTTGCTACCAAATGTTCATTCCTGTTGTGAGTGGTAGACCTCAAGATTTCTACAATAGATTACTTCAATTCCCAGAGCATTGTTTCTCATGATGAACTCGAACCATAGTCTATTCAATCAATGAATAACTTTCAATCTTTACATACTCTAAGCCCATGAGGTTACATTGGTAATCCTCACTGATGCATATCTGCTTGGTGCTCAGCAAATTACAGATTTAGGGCTCTCCATTTTATGGTCTCTATTTCATTATGTTTAATGCTATAGTAATGTTCTATTCAGTTAGTAAAAGAAAAAACTAAGACTTTTTGAAGCATTTATTAACCTATTATTTGCCATTTGTTCTACGGATACATGCATACAATTTCACTGTAGCTTCCTGGCTTGTAAATGCTTCTTTAAAGGTTTATCACAGTGAAAATCTAATTATAGAAAATAACTTCTTTCTCCATCTTTAACTATGTGAAGTCTTAAGACTTTCCCTCTCCATTTCAAGTTAAGCAGTTTGACAAATTTTAGATTTAGCTAAGTACATACTGGAGCAAAAAAGGAAGGTAAACATCCTTTCTCTTTGCTGGATTATTATCGGAGTTTCCTGGGAGTGGTGTGCACAAGCAATTGAACCTGTTGGCTAATTGCTAACAGAAGGAATGGTTAAATATCAATTATTGAAAAAAATAAAAATCATTCTTTTAGGCATACTTTCTTTAGCACCCAGATGGATAATGCTGAACCACTAACTTTAATTGTTTAACTCATTTAGTTATTTGGGTGGCTATTTTGTTCTAAATGATCTTTGGGCACCCATCAAGATGGAGTGTTGCTTAAAAATTAGGTAGTCTATAAAATCACTTGATTGTTTTATGGTAGTTAGAGACATCTGGAGATTCCTGCTTTCGAAATCTAAGAGGTGCTCTACTCCGTGTTTTTGAAGCAGACTTTGGGTTGTTCAAACAAATGCCAAGTTAAACTATTTAATTTGCATAATAAAACATCAATTTTGTTACCTGTAAATGTAAAAAACAAAGCATGTAATGATTATTTCAGTCAATAACCAAGATACCTGGACTTCTACAGTGATAATTTCTTTTTCATTTTCTTAAATTTTTTGGATTTTATTTATTTATTTTTTATAGACAGGAAGGGAGGAAGAGAGGGAGAGAAACATCCACGTTCGAGAGATATATGGATTGGTTGTCTCTTACACATTCCCACCTGGGGGCCTGGCCTGCAACCCAGGCATGTGCCCTGACTGGGGATCGAACTGGCGACCCTTTCGTTTGTAGGCTGGCACGCAATCCACTGAGCCACACTAGCCAGGCTACCGTGATAATTTTGACTTCTTAAATTTTTGCTATATTTTGACTATCAAAATCTTGGCTGATGACAATTAATATTCATGAGTAATGATGAAATGAAAATGTTAAATAATTATTTCCCCAAACAAATATTATCACAGTAACATGCCAGGTCATTGGAAACTACTTTATTCATTTAACTCTGGTATAATTATCTTTATAGAACTATGACTTAGTCTTATGCTTTTGGCCTTTATTATTTCAACATGAGAAATGACTACATACATAATGTCTCTTCCTTTCTAGAACATTGTCATCAAACAAAGCATATATTATACTGTTTAATTTCATTTTATTTTTAAAATTGGAGCTTTCTCAATATTTTTTAATTAGAGTTTAGTACCAGGACACAGTAACTGGCTCTTCTTTTAAAAGATTTTATTTATTATTTATTTTTAGAGGAGCGAAGGACAGAGAAAGAGAGGGAGAGAAACATCGATGTGTGAGAGAAACGTCGATCAGATGTGAGAAAAACATCGATTGGTTGCCTCTCGCACACTCCCCAAGCAGAGACCAGGCCCCACAACATGGGCCTGTGCCCTGACCAGGAGATGAACCTGCAACCGTTCATTTTGTGGGACGGTGCCCAACCCACTGAGCTACACCTTAATGTAATGACTGGTATGCTTTTTAAAATTAGGCAATAATTGAGTAGCGACCTGCTGTATTTTACATTTTACTTCAACTTCTGGGAAACCCAAAACAAACTAATTTTACACTCAGTTGCATGCCCTGTTTCGAACTAGCCTGTTTGGTCTTGCTTGTCCTTCCCTTCTGTCCTTTCCCACTTATTTCCGGCTTTTCCCTTTTCTCTTTCTTTTCTTGGGAGGAGGGCATATTTGATCTTTCTAGCCACTTTTCAAACTTAAGTATCTTTTACTGTGAGCAGCCTCTGATGCTATTGGGAAGTGTCTTAAATAATAAGGTCAGGTAACTTGAGTTGGAAGATTTATGGCTGTTCCAGGAGTCTCATGGCTTATTTACAGAACTCTGGGAGACTACAGTGATTATGCACATGTGTTATTCAGGTTTTAACCCTTGAATAATTATATCTTCCACTTCACAAGTGTAAATTGAACACCCCTTCCAGATCAGTGAGCAAGTCCTGATGATTTTTAAGTCTATGGTGACTGGCATTGCTCTCTTATCTTCTTTTCTCAGAGGTATATTGATAACTTAGACCTTACCTGGCATAAATTTCCTTTTCTGATGAAGAGGTTTACTCACATTTGCTGGTGTACCCTTACATTCTTCCTCAGGTTTTGCTGAAGTGGTTCTCAGTCTTAGAAAAGCTACCTCACCATCCCCTATGAGTCGGTCCAAATTTTATCCATTTTTTGGTACCCAACTTAATGTTATTGCTTTCTAATTACTCAGGTTCCACTATCCAGAAGTAATGTAAGTACTGTGTCTTCCGTTTGTCTAACAATTAAAGCGTTCAATACCCTGGGATATTTCTTCCTTTTCCCCCGAACTGTTATCTAAATTATATACTTTTATTTAGTTCTCACAGACTTTTGCCTGGTCGGCACCTAAACTGTTAGCTTTTTGAAAGAAGGAAACCTATCTTACAGTGCTTTGGATTTCCCCATGTTGCCTGAGTGATTTCTCAATAAATACTTTAAAATTTTTCATAATCTGGTATATTTCTGGAGAGAATAAGTATTGTTTTTCTTTTTAAAAACCAATTTATTTGGTCATTTTGAAAAGCTAATGTCTACTCCATTCATCATAAGTTTGAACATTTTTTACATCTTTATATAATAAAAATCATCTTTTAAGGAGGTTTAAAGTATTTTAACTTAAGAATCTATTTAAAACTAATCCATATTTTAAAAATGAAAATGATCAGAATATGTATGTCGACATGACATGCATTTAATCTGAGTGCAAGCTAACATTTTTTTTCTCTCCCTGTAGGAGGGAGCTAATACTTGGAGTGCTTGTTGCTGGCTAGGTCCTGGGCTGGCCTCCTTTGCACTGACTCCTCATCATAACCGTCATGAGGCTGTGCTGGGAGACGTAGAGAATTCTGCCTCAGACCATAGGGCTTTCATGACCACTGCCTGTGAGATTCTTCGGTTACTAGAAGACCATGGTACAGGAAGGTTTGCTTTTCTATTTTTCTTAGATAAGTTATATAGATTTTAACAAAAGAAGGACATGAAATAATGAGATATTTTGAATCTTTATATCTTCCACTATGGTCATAAGAATGTTAGTTCTCTTGGCACTTTCTAATATTTCTATTAGAAAGTAGAGGGAGCATATCTCTCAGTTTTCCACATTAGAAAGTAAAGTTTGTGGTTGGATCTCATCACTGTCAATCATCTCAGATTTAAGGAAGGCGGGCAGAGCTGCCTTCCTCAGATGGGAAACTGGGTGTTTACAGCTCAACATGTAGAACAGTAGTGGGCTGAAAATCCACTGTGAGTGCTTTCTGTTGACTAACATTATCTTTTGAATAAGAAATAAAAAGAACTTTGTTGAAGAAAAACCTCTCATAGATGCCTGTCTCCTAGAGTTTTTAACCTTCCTCTCACAACCTTATAAAAAGTAGTGGTCATTAATTTAGTACTTGCTGAGGAGAATGGACTATCCCTGAACTTTGGCCAAAATTTCCCCTACAGCAGAGGTTTTCACATATGCTCTTTTCACGTATGAGAATATTCAGGAAAGTGAGGTTTTCTTGTCCAAATCAAAGGTTAGGAAATGGCACTTGTATCTCTTTCTTTTCTACTAAGACTCACCAGGAATACCTATGCCTTTTGGTGTTCAAGGAGCTTAATGTTTATATAAACCTTAGCATTGGTATATATAATTCACTTCCTCACTGAGTTTCACTTATGATTTAGTAGGTTGTATTGAGAAGCACGGAAAGGAGACTAAATAATTAAAATGTGTGTTTCTAGTAATCATAGTTAGCACTTACTTATTTTTTACTTTTAAAGGGGGGGTGGGATTGGCTGGAGTGGAGAGGGAGTGGAGGGGGGCAAATGCAGACAACTGTAAATGAACAATAAAGTAATTAAAAAAAAGTATTATAAAATTATAGAGATAGGGGACCAAGTATACATGTAGCCACATTCTTATAATCATCATGATGGGGCTGAAAGTGAGGAAATAAAGACTAAAGTTTATCTTTTTTCATGCAGAAAGCTTGTGCCTTACCTGCTGTATTCCCACATGGCTAAATGCACCTGAAAATGAGCATCCGAGAACAGCACCCAGTGGTGATTTCTGAAATCGCCCTCTATAGTGCTATGGACCCATTTCTCCATTCCTAGGAAAACCAAAGAGTTGGCAGGAGAGCATCCCATGTGTGAGGAAGGCTTGGAGAATTAAAGTTCTCCACCAGCTTAAATTAATTGCAATGAAAACTAGGCCTAGGTGAACCATAAAGTTCCCTGGGAACCAAGAGCTAAGAAGCTTAAACATATGTCTGTTTCATTCAAAATGCTGGCATGTGCGTGGCTTTCTTTACCTTAGGGAGTGAGAAATGAGTGGAGGGAAAATTGCACTATGGATGGAAAGAATGTGAGAAAAATGGAAACATTTTCAATATTTGCTAGGCTTAAAGTTAAAAACACACACATTATGAAATCTCATTTGGCTAAGTGTCAGCGACACACAATAGCTAGAATTTAGTAGTATAAAAGTGTTCCAAGAAAAAAAGCAATTTGCAATAATGTACAAAAAAATAAATTGAGAGGAGAGATTGTATGATTCAGGAAATGTTATATGTGTAGTTGTAAATCATAAATTCTAACAGGAAAGAGCAATAACATAGAAGAAAAGAGCAAATGAACAAGATTTGAGTCTATGAGAAAAGAAACTGGATGTATTTTCTATCTTGCAAAGATAATTGTAAACCAGAATTCTGCCTAAATAGAATATTTTAATGACTACGATAGATTGCAAAATATTCCACCCTAGTTTAACCTATTATGATTTCTTTCTTCTTCTTTTTAAAAAAGTGCTCACTGAGGGTATGTTTATTGATTTTTAGAGAGAGGGAGGGAGGGGGGAAGGAGGGAGAGCAAGAGAGGGGGAGAGAGAATGAGAGAGAGAGAGAGAGAGAGACAGAGAGACAGAGAGACAGAGAGACATTGCTGTGACGGAAAAACATTGATTTGTTGCCAACCGGGTATGAAACCCACAACATTTGGGGTGTACGGGGGGACAATGCTCCAGTCAATCGAGCCACCCAGCCAGGGCTGTTACGGTTTCTTTTTAAGATCAACAGTCCTTGTGAAATATCCAACCCAGATGCTGTTGTTTGCAGACAGCCTTCTTTATCTTTAGTTTCATTTTTAAAGCTGATATAGGCCACTGCGTGTTTAAAAACCCATATATGAGCTAGTTCCTGGGCCAGACAATGTGGACATTGTGGATTCATGTACTTCAGAGACTCGGCTCAAATATTTTGAATCACTTTTGGTGGCTGTGACTCTTAAAGCCATTGGATTCAAGTGGTTGGTCTATTCATACTTTATTAGCACAGCACCAGACCTCCCTGGAATTCCAAAGAAGTTTGGGATGAGGCCATAGTGAAAAGAAAATATGCCAATCAGGAATTGTCCTTTTGTCTTTAAAGGAATTTTCTTTCTGTCAGCTATAGGTGAATGTTTTAAGGGACTTGAAGGATCACATTTTTTCCATTAGTGAGTCATTCCAGGAGTAAGGCATAGAAGAAGTAAGATTTCACTACTTAAATTAGAATGCTGGTAGGAAAAATTTTCCCCAACCTCCTTCTCAGATATATACACATACTTCAAATACCTGAGAAAATTTAAAGCACAGGGACATTTTATTGACTGCTTTCGCATACCATAGACTGTACAAGGTTCCACTTATATCCTGTGACTGCTAGTCTCTATATTTCAATGATGGGTTATAACAGTGTCATGGGGAACTCACTGGACTGGCAGTGTGAAGACCTAAACCCTCAGTCCTGCTCACTCGGAGTTTTGATTTTAACCTCTTCCAAGGTAAAAGAATTGGGAGTCAGTGAGTTTTTTTTAAATATATTTCATTGATTATGCCATTACAGTTGTCCCATCTCCTCCCTGCCCCCGCCCTGCACACCCCTTCCCCCCACACTCCCCTTCTTTAGTTCATGTCCATGGGTCATATATATGAGTTCTTTGGCTTCTACATTTCCTATACTATTCTTAACCTCCCCCTGTCTATCTTCTACCTACCATCTATGCTTCTTATTCCCTGTTCCTTTTCCCCTTCTCTCCCCACCCACCCCCCTGATGATAACCCTCTGTGTGATCTCCATTTTTGTGATTCTGTTCCTGTTCTAGTTGTTTGCTTAGTTTGTTTTTGTTTCTGTTTTAGGTTCAGTTGTTAATAGCTGTGAGTTTGTTGTCATTTTACTGTTCCTATTTTTTAACTTCTTTTTCTTAGATAAGTCCCTTTAATATTTCATATAATAAGGGCTTGGTGATGATGAACTCCTTGAACTTGACCTTATCTGGGAAGCACTTTATCTGCCCTTCCATTCTAAATGAAAGCTTGGCTGGATAGAGTAATTTTGGATGTAGGTCCTTGCCTTTCATGACTTAGAATACTTCCTGCTAGCCCCTTCTTGCCTGTAAGGTTTCTTTTGAGAAATCAGCTGACAGTCTGATGGGCACTCCTTTGTAGGTTACTGTCTTCTTTTCTCTTGCTGCTTTTAAGATTCTCTCTTTATCTTTCATCTTGGGTCATGTAATTATGATGTGCGTTTGTGTGTTCCTCCTTGGGTCCAACTTCTTTGGGACTCTCTGGGCTTCCTGGACTCCCTGGAAATCTATTTCCTTGGCCACATTGGGGAAGTTCTCCTTCATTATTTGTTCAAATAAGTTTTCAATTCCTTTCTGTTCCTCTTCTTCTGGCACCCCTATGATTCAGATATTGGAACGTTTAAAGACATCCTGGAGGTTCCTAAGCCTCTCCTCGTTTTTTGAATTCTTGTTTCTTCATTGTGTTGTGGTTGAATGTTTCTTTCTTTCTTCTGGTCCACACCATTGATTTGAGTCCCGTTTTTCTTCCCCTCACTGTTGGTTCCCTGTACATTTTCCTGCATTTCACTTAGCATAGCCTTCATTTGTTCATCTAATTTGCGACCATATTCAACCAATTCTGTGAGCATTCTGATTACCATTGTTTTGAACTGTGCATCTGATAGGTTGGCTATCTCTTGGTCACTTAGTTGTATTTTTTCTGGAGCTTTGATTTATTCTTTCATTTGGGCCATTTTTGTTGTCTTGGCGCGCCTGTTACGTAGTAAGGGGCGGAGCCTTAGGTGTTCACCAGGGTGGAGCGGCCACGTCGCTGTGTTGTGTCGCTGTTTGTGGGGGAGGGGACCGAGAGGGAACAATGGCGCTTGCTCCGCTCTGTGCCTGTTTTCAGTGACTTTCCTTGCTACCCATAGTCAAATTGGGCCCTTCTGGTGCTGATTCTGGTGCTGGTTCCCGGTGGGAGGGCTGTGTATGCTCTAGGACCCTGTGGGTCTCTCCAACGAGCTCTCCTGTGAGGCTGGGAGTTTCTCCTGGCTCCGCCGCCTCAACCCCCACAGGTGTTTTCAATCAGAGGCTTTGAGGCTTTATTTCTCCGCGCTGGAACTCTGGGTTTCGGGGACTGTCTCACTCTCCAGTTGTTCCTCCCAGTTTATCCTCACGAGGGAGTGGGACGCCCGGTCCGCAGCCACCACCTCTCCCGGCCAGCCTCGCCTTTCCCCAAACCGCCAGCTGCCACCCCGCCATGTGAGTCCTTTCCGTCCCTCCTACCGGTCTGGATGTATGTTTCTTCTTTAATTCCTTGGTTGTCAGACTTCCATACGGTTCGATTTTCTGTCAGTTATGGTTGTTTTTTGTTTTAAAATTTGTTGTCCTTCTTTTGGTTGTGCAAGGAGGCACAGTGTGTCTACCTACATCTCCATCTTGACTGGAAAAGGGAGTCAGTGATTTTCAAGGCTCTTTTCAACCCTAACCTTTGAAAACTTATTAAAAGTCAAATTTTAGTTTTGGAGATATTTGGTTTTTAATGATTACGCTTTTTTAGACAATTGGAGTGTGATAGTTGGTAAAATGTTGCCTCTACATCATTAGTTCCTATGGTATATTTACTTAAGGAATGGCTATTATGAGGGACTGCTAAAATCTAGAAACAGAGTGTTACTGAATTGTTTAGCAGCCACTGTGCCTTTAAGCTTCAAAAAACCTGGCCTGCCCTATTATTCTATCACTGACCCCTATGCTAACTTATTCTGTCACTGAATTTTGCTGTGTATAATGCACACTTTTTTGCCCAAATTTTTGAGGGAAAAATAAGGATGTGCATTATACATGGGTAGTATGTGAAGTATCTTGGATCTGTTCTTGTGTTTCATAATTATTTGTTATATAAAATTTCTTGTACCATAATATGCTAAAAAATAAGTGCTAAAATTCCTTTATAATACAAAAAAGTATCTAAATATAAATAAATAAATAATTGAATTAAAAAATTAAAACGAAGATTTTTTTTTTTCCTGAAAGTTTGGGCCAAAAACATGGGTGCTCATTATACATAGCAAAATACACTATTTCCTTCAGGTTCTAGTAGCTGTTCCTTTGGAACTTATAGAGGTGCACCATCTTGCTGAAGTTTTGAGTACTTTGTTGTTCACTAAAATCAAGAACTATTTCTTGAAAACTCTCACGATTCATTTTTATTATTTTAGAACTATTACGTAGAAATGCATAATGGGTATTTTGTGTTCCATACTATAGGATGGGTAACAGAGATTCAACAGCAATGAACAAAAACGGGCATGGTCACTGTTCTGTGAAGGAGCATCAGGGAAGGCTTCCCTAAAGTAGGAAGGTCTGAACTAAAATCTGAAGGGTAATAAGTGTGAGCTGAGCATGGAGGCTGGGGTAGTGGTCAGGAAAGTACAGGAGGAGATGACATGCAGTTGGGGTTCCTGCTTGCACTATGGGGTTGATGGGCAGTGGATAACCCATCCCCCCTCCTGTCAGTGTTGGCTGAGAGGTAGTCCATGAAGACAAGTCTCAGCTGTTTGGCTGCAAGGAGGACAGTGGGGGAGTGACTTTGGCTCATCTCTCTTCAGGACGAAACAAAACTACCCTGCTCCACTTACCCCCACCCTATAGCGTGTTTATGATGTGGAGGAAAAACAGAAGGTCTTATGCAAGCTATGAATTAAAAGGGAGACAGCTGAGATCTAGAAGCACCCTTAGCACTAGCCACATCCCACTTCAGGAGCACTCAGGAGACTGTGGGGATCCCCCAGAGGCACAGCCATAATTTGCCCCAGTGGTAAGAATATTGTCAATTATAAGGTACAGGGAAAAACAGCAAAGCAGATGAGATCTAGAAAACTGAGTTTCCTATCATTCTCACTGGACTTGGGTGGTTTCATCCCTGAAATTTCTCTTCCTTCGCACAGGAGCTAATGTATGTGCCTCTTGCTACTCCTGAGAACTTTGAGTAAAGTGGAAGGTACAGAGGGAGAAGCTCAGGGATTGAGCCTTTTTCTGGAATTGAGTTATGAACACAAGTGCACTTAATTGGACTACATTTAGCATAAAACATCTAGAACATCTAGACTAAAAAGACAGATGGTTTAGAGTTAATAAATTAAAGCAATTGTAAAAGCAAAGTTGTACTTTTGTTCTACTGAACTGTGAAGACTATCTTATCTATGAAATATAATGCCATACATATTAGGGAGAAAAGATAATAGTCTTTTATTGTGATATATATGAGGTGTGTCCAGAAAAAGTCCAGCCATTGTTAACAAGGATGGTTTGCACAACATGGATGTAACCTGGCAGCCAAGGAGAGGGGACTGGAATGCACATGTGTGAACAATGACAACTTCACTGTACTAGTCAGTGGGGGTAGTAGAAGCAGTTGAGTAAGAATGTGGCCATCACATTCAAAATGACTGAGGGAGTAGAGCAACAATTCTACATCAGATTTTGTGTTAAGCTTGAACATTCCTCCATGGGAACTATTGGGGTGATTCAGAAGGCCACAGCTACGGGCAACTTATGATTGACAGCTTCATCAGGACAATGTGCCCACTCATGCATCACATCTTATGCAGTTTTTTTGCAAAACATCAAAACATCCAGGTGACTCAGTCTGCCCCCTACAGTTCAAATTTGGCACCCTGTGACTTCTGGTTTTCCTTGAAACTAAAATCACTTTTGAAAGGGAAGAGGCTTCAGACCAGCGACGAAATTCAGGAAAATATGACGGGACAGCTGATGGTGTTTGGGAGAACTGTGTGAGATCCCAAGACGCCTACTTTGAAGGAGACTGAGGCATCATTGTCCTGTGTACATTGCTTCTTTTATCTTCTTCAGTAAATGTCTCTATTTTTCATGTTACATGGCTGGACATCTTCTGGACAGCCCTTGTATTTCATTTTACTTTACAAAAAGGAAACTGACTTAAATTTGTGGACAGCACGAGTTGAAGTTCTGCCTCACCTTGTTCACAGTAGACTCCAGTGGCTCCTAGAGGACAGAAACAGGTGTATCCATGAGGCAATGAGACACAGGTTGCTCCTTTGCTGCACTGGTGTGGAGGGTCATGTTCAGGGTCACAGGTGGAAACTGTCTCGGTGCAGAAGGCTCCTTTCCACCCAGATGGGCAGTCACAGCTGTAGGGTGAGAGAAAAGACCACGTGATTGGAGCACTTGAATAGAGACTGATATCCATTGGTATTATCAATTGTTCTGATGTTATCGTGGCAATTTTGATTGAGGTTCCATCAAAGTGAATTGTAATTCAATCTATCAAGATCCAAATTGTCAAAGAAAAGAGCTAATAACTGGTTATAAGATTACTGGACTCCATCCACATCAAGGATTTAAAAAGGTTTAGGACATGGAAATTGAAGGAGAATTTTGCAAGAATGATCTCGTTGGACAAAACAGCGTTGTAAGTCCTTTTTCTCATCTCACGGCACCACCGAGGAGGAAGACTGTGAATGGAGTTGCTGATTCCTAACCTTAAGCCTTGATGTACATTCTGTGCCATGGGGTCCTGGGCTGCAGAGGAAGCTGCAAACCCCTCCAGAGATGAAGCACATTGCAGCAAATCCCAAGGATGAATCGTGGCCCTCTGAGTTGGGGTTCATTTGGGGACTTATGAAAGGGATCTTGGCCAGAGGGTATCCTGGTTGCTGAGGAGAACTTGGCAGTGAGGGTAGTCAGTTAATTGCTGGGGCAGAATTGGAGAGATAAAGGGGAGTACCCAGTTTGAAGAGAGATCTCGTCTGGGTTGAGACAGTGATCTTGGGAGCAGCCCAGCAGGGAGTCTCTGATGGACCCCTAAAGGTAGAATTGCCAGATAAAATGCAGGAGACGTAATGAAATTTAAATGTCAGATAAACAATGAATACATTTTTAGTGTAAGTCTATCCCGTGCAATATTTGACTTTCAAATAAGCGATGTTTGACATATACTAAAAATTATTTGTTATTTATCTGGAATTCAAATTCATCTTAAGTGTCCTGTATTTTTCCTCCTCAATCTGTCCATCTTACACTAGGGCTCATAGTAGGGAGGGTTAGATTTAAGTCCTCACCAGGCCCAGAAGCACTAAACCATCGGACAACAGTGTGAGTCAAGGATGCCCATTCGGGCATGGTGTGGGGTGCCAGTCAGGAACCACTCAACTAGGGAGAGGGTGGCAGCAGCTCACTTGTGCCTCCTGCAGAGACTTCCCATTCGTGCCATAAGCCCTGGCTGGATTTAGTCTTGAAGGGTAGAGTGTTCTGACATTTTGAAGTAGACCCTTTGAGCGAATGAACTGAGAGTGTATTTGTGAATTAAAGAGTCTATTAATGGAGTCAAAGCAGAAAATTCAACGGACTTCCCCATGTTTCAATCCAGGACCAAGCAAAGGATGACTCTTCCTAAGCAGGTGTAAAAAGAGGGTGAGAAACCTAAGTGAATTACTCTGTGAAAACATACATCCATGACTCCTGGGTCACAGACACTTGCTCTCAGTTCATGACGATGGTCCTTCCTTACTGGCAAACTAAAGACATAGATGACATTAACAGCATGGCTGGGTAGTTAAAAGGCATCAATCACCTGTAGTACAATTTCTAATGTAAGCAAGTCAAGATAAGGCACATAGCAAACAGAAGTCTCTTTAATCTTGGTTTTGTTTTTTTTCCCTTTAGGCTGAAAGAATCCTCACAGGTTCTGGAGATTAAAGGCAGCTCATACAGTGTCCTTCAGGTGGGTCAATCTGCATGACCCATTGTAAGCCATGTAGCGGGGGAGGTGAGGACAGCAGACACTCTGCAACCATCATTAACAGCCCCAATCATTTTATAGAAACAATAGGTAAGAGTTTCATAAAATTGAGATTAAACAAAAAGACCATGGCAAGACCGACTTTTTTAGCACTTAACATGTATCTTTCCACCCCTTTCTTGAAGCAAGTTTAACATTAAAATTGCTGGGAAAAATTGCCCTCGCTGGTGTGGCTCAGTTGGTTGGAGTGCCGTCCCCTAACCTGAAGGTTGCAAGTTTGATTCCCAGTCAGGGCACACACCAAGGTTATGGGTTTGGTCCTCGGTTGGGGTGTGTATGGAAGGCAACCAACTGATGTTTCTCTCTCTCATCAGTGTTTCTCTCTCTCCCTTCCTCTCCCTTTTCCTCTCTCTCCAAAAGCAATGAAAAAAAATTTTCCTCAGGTGAAGGTAAAAAAATTAATAAAAATGAAAATAAAAATCCTGGGAAAATTGGATATTCACATGTAAAAGAATGCAATTAGACCTTTATCTTATTACCATTCACAAGCATTATCTGGAAATGGATTAAAGACATGAAAACACAGAATTTAAGAAAGACCTGAAACCACAAAACCCCTACAAGAAAAGTGTCCAGTTTTGTTTATTCTTAAACTTCATATAAATGTGATGGTATTGTATATATTCTTCAATTACTGCCTTTCTCTCAGGATTACATTTTTTGGATTCGCCCATGTTGTTACATGTACCTGTTGCATTATTTGTCAGTGTGAGAATAATTCATGTCTTTTGTGTAGTTGAAATTTCAGTATTTTCTTTTATGATTTGCATTTTTTGTGACGTATTTAAGAAATATTTCCATATTCCAAGGTTGGAAAGATATTTTATCAACATGTCTCCTGAAACTATTATAGATTTTTCCTTTTACATTTAAGTCTTCATACACCAGAAATTACTACTTGTGATCGATTGGGGTAGAGATCATATTACAGTTTTCTATCTGGGTGGCCAATAATCCTAGCAATCTGTATTCAATCGTTCACCGTTTTCCACTGAGGAGTCATGTCTGTTTATGCGTGGGCCTGTGCCTCTCTGTCCTGTCCATTAGCCTGTTGGTCTAACCTCCTGCCACACTGCTTCTACTTTCTCTGACTTATAACAGGTGTTGGTATCCAGGATGGCAAGTTCTGCAGTCTTGTTCTTCTGTCCAGAAGTGTCTTGACTGTTCTTAGCCTTTTGCTCTTTCATATCTTTTTCTGTCAACTAATCCCAGGGTCAACGCAGGCAAATTTCCTGCTTTCTCCTTGAGTAAAACGGGATTTATTTTTTATTTATATTTACATGAGCGTGCGGCTCTCAGGGACCCCAGGTCTGCAGGAGTCTCCTGCTCGAGCTCCCTCCCTGGGCCAGTCCTAAGCCCGAGTCTGGTCCTTTGAATCTGTGTAGCCCCCCAGAGTTTCCAGGTTGGAGCGGGAACTCAGGGCTAAAGCCAACTCTGACCATTTCTATGGTCCTGTTTTCATTCCATTTGGGCTTTATAAATGTGTTGTTTTCACTTCAAGTAATTGTTATGAAAATGTACATTTTATATTTTATTCAGGTTTAAATATTTTCATTTGGGAAGATTGTTCAGGTTACATAATTCCATGTAGTTCTACAAACAGAAACTCCCTATAAATAACATTTAAAAAATAAAACACACTATTTAGAAACATCTTTCAATGCTCATTAACTTCCCTTTCACAACTTTGTGTGTAATAGTTGAATATTATTTCACTGAATGGATGAAATATACTTTAGCTTTGCTGTCACTCTTGAGATATGTTTTGAAATTTTCACATTCTACAAACAACATTGTGATAAAACTCTTGTAGCTAAATCTTTGTGCATCTCCATAATCATTTCCTTGGAATAAATTCAAATATTATCATGACTGCTAGGCTTTGGAAACATTCCAACCTGCCCTCCATAACAATTGTACCAATTTATGTTCCCATCACCAGCGATGGACCATACTCCTGAAAAAAGAGATGTATGTATATATGATTGGAAATGTGGAACAGTGTTATCGGCTTTTTGCTCTTTATTGACCCAGTCATTGTTTATTAAAATGAAAATGATTTAGTATCTGCCTACACACATTTGTCAAGAACGTATTGATTTAACCCTTGGCCAGGTTGCTCAGTTGGTTGAAGCATCGTCTCTTATTCCAAAAGGTTGTGGGTTCAATTCCTGGTCAGGGCACATGCCTAGGTTACAGGTTTGATCCCCTGTTGGGGCACACATGGGAGGCAGCCAATTGATGCTTCTCCCTCCCTTCATGTTTCTTTCTCTCTCTTTCTCCCTATCCCTTTAGGATCAATAATCATATCCTAGGGTGAGGATTAAAAAAAAAAAGAACATATTGATTTCAAATTTCCATATTTTCCTCTGGTATTGGGCAGTCTAATCAAATTTATACTTCATCAAAACTTATTATTATTATTGTTATTGTTGTTGTTGTTTTAGTGTTTGCTCTGTGCATAGCACTATCTTAGTACACCAGGATGGGCAGAAGATGTATAAGGCATGAACTCTGGCCCGGCTGCGATGGCTGGGTTGGGCACAGCACCGTTGGGCTGCACGCGCGGAGGAGCGGCTGGAACCCAGCAGCCAGCGTGGGGAATAACTGGGAGGATGAGAACATAATTAACATCATGCCACGTGTTCAGCGATGCACTGTTAGACGGTGGTTGTGGGAGGATTTTATAACGGAAATTCTCATCTGTCTGGGATTCACAGATAGAGGCATAGGCACATACGCGAAATGGTAACAGCAAAAAAAATCTCTGAGGATATTGGCATTTCATTAAGTAGGGTGTTTATGTGGGTCAGGATGAAAGAAAATTTCTATGCTAACTGTATCTAAGCTAATAGTTGTGCAAAATAAAAGTGTGAAAAGTCGTTAAGAATTTCCAAATGGAGAAAAACAAAATATAAAATTAACCTGCTACAAAATTACATGATTTTGATTATTATTTGACAATCACAAAGTATAAAATATGTTAAAGACCTTTGATACAAAATAGACTG
>VMDR010019794.1:0-18039 GCA_007922815.1 Macrotus californicus | reverse complement strand
TATGTATGTGTGTGTGTGTGTATATATATATATATATATATATATATATATATATATAGAGAGAGAGAGAGAGAGAGAGAGAGAGAGAGGTTTTGAAGTTTATAGAAACACAAAGATGCTCTGAGCAACCCTTCAAGTTCATATTAAACATTGTTTATTAAACAAACTTAATAGTTGCATTTGCTTCTTCTTCTCTACTAATAACATAGTGTGAACTGTGATGATGGTAACAGCTATTAGTTCTTCATACCTAACGAATACTTTAGCACTTTTTGCTATATATACATTGTCCCATTTAAGTTCCTAGCCCAGCAATTTATGCATTATTCCCACTTTACAAATGAAGGAAAATAGGCACAGGAAGATAGAGGAACTTGCCCGAGGTCACATAAGCATGTAGGACTGTGGATAAAAGTTGTTTCTCCCTGTTGTCAAAGGCTGTGGTCTTCTGTTGACCACAGAACATTAGACATAAGGAGCTCTGAGTGGGAATAGAGGTAGAGTGACTCCCTTTAACTCACGGTAAGATGATGGCTTTTTCCCACTGGGATGTCACAAAGAATCCTGATGACAACTCTACATAGTATGTTTTTATGTTATATGATGTGTTATATGTGTTTTTGTGTTATATGACACAGTCATTATGAGGTTCCTAAATATCTAAGTCTTAGACAAAATATTACAACCTTGTTCTTTATTATATCCCTTGATCTTACTAGACAACTTGTGCCTATACTGGTAAAAGTGAAGAATTATATCATTATTGGTTCAGTAAACTTGGTCATCCTACATTATTTAAATTACTTCCTTTCCTTGTTTTAATTTTTACTTTAAAAACTGATAAATATTTGCCCTGGCTGGTGTGGTTCAATGGATTGAGCACCAGCCTGCAGACCAAAGGGTCATGGGTTCCATTCCCAGTCCAGGCACATGTTTGGATTGTGGGCCTTGTCCCCAGTAGGGGGCGCATGAGAAGCAGCCACACACTGATGTTTCTCTCCCTCTCTTTCTCCCTCTCTTCTCTTCTGTCTAAAAATAAAATAAATAAAGTCTTTAAAAAATGGATAAGTGTAATATATTTGCAAAAGTAACATGTACAAATTACTTAAAAGGATTAAGAAGAGGAACATCTATATACTCACCACGCCTACTTACTAATGGGACAATGCCAACATCTTGAAGACATGTTTGCTCTTCCTGGAACACAACCTTCTACCTCCCTCCCAGAGTGAACCATTATCCTGAATCGTATGCTTAAAACTCCCTTGCTTTTCTTCATGATTTTTACCATATGTACAGGTATTTCTATACATTTATATGTTGTTTTATTTTAGAGTTTAATATAAGGCTGTTAAGACTCATTCATTTCTTATATATAATTTAAAATTGTTTTCCCAATTACAGATTACATTCCATGTTATTTTGTACTAGCTTCAGGTGTACGTCATAGTGGGATAATCATATACTTTACAAAGTATTCCTCCTGATATATGCAGAATTTACCAAGGAGGCATTAGAAAATAAGTTAAAAATCTCTTCAACTACCTTATCCACTGAAGATACAAAATTATTGGAAAAGTAGAGATAGAGCTATTAATGAGAATTTTTTTTTAAGACAAGAGTGCTTCTCTGTGCCTTCTGTCTTCTGCTGGGGGAGAATATGGGTAAGTACTATTTCCTACATTACAGCATGAGGAGACTGACTTCATTAGGTCTTCCCATAATGCTTGCTGCTTTGCTCTTATAGTTGGGTGTGCACTCTGACACACTGCCTTGGCAATCCAAATGGAAGGGAGGGGCCATTGAATGGTTTTGGCAGCAGAGTGAAGGAGCATGGCCACTGGGCAGGATTTAACCAGCACCCCAGAGTTAGTCAGAATACAGGGTGTGTATGAATGTTTCCTTTGGGCTGGCCTGGAGCCATTTTAAATGATACTCAATGAAATGCAGACAATCTAAAAATTGCTTTAAAATATCCCCAGAAAAAAAAAAGGTAGGTAGAAAAATGTTGATAATAGTTGAAGCTGGATGATTGGTATGTGGGGGTTCATTGTAGCGTTCTTTCTGCTTTTGGAATGCTTGCAAAAGTTGATGATGAAAACTTTGGAAAATTCTGCTCAAGAGGACCTCTATGGAAAGGCAATGCGATTTCAACAAACTCTGGCATGTGCCTTCCAGCAAACTGGGGCTGTGGGCGCACAGTGGTTGGAAGAGTAAAGCACATTGCCCTTGTCGAGAGAACTGCAGGAGAGATACCCAGTGCCTGGCACTCTCCGTAGAATGTGTGAAAGGTCCCGTTCCCTGGGGAAAGTCCCCTTTAAACTCTTCTCAGACCCAGACATCGAGAGGCTGCCATTGATAGTACCAGCCAAGTAATAACTATCCTGTTCCCGCTCAGGCCTGCCAAGGGGAAGAGAAGATGAGTGAGTGAGAAGTGAGTGAGAGAAAAGGAGCGGGGAAGAAGGTAAATAGAGCAAGAGAGAGGGAGGAAAAGAGGAGGAAGCGAGTAAAGGACAGAGGAGGGCTAGGCAGCCTGTATGCAATCAGCTCCTTTTAGCAAAAAGCGGAAACAGTACGTGGAGAAAGAGAACAGGAAGGCCACACCTCTTCTTCCATGTCAAGGGCTAGCATGCTGTAGGTTTTGCTGGGAAGGGGAAAAGGGTTTTACTTCTAAATCAAGATCATGGTTTTGATTAATTATGAGATTGGGTGATCTTAATTACTGAATTGACATTTGGTTTGTGAATTAAAATGTCTGCAGGATACTAGCAGTGACCTTTGAAGTCAGGGGTCTTGCCTTTCATTCAGTGACAGGGGAAGAGCCACCTGTGTTGAGTCCTTGAGGAGTTTTAAGGAAGTAGATTGAAAAGAAAAAGACAAAAAAGATGCTTTTGGTTTACCTTGCAAGCATTCTGCTTGTTCAGTCTATTTTACACACGTAGGGTCTCATTTTGACCACGTATCAACCCTATGGGTGAGCCAGGGAAGGAACTGTTTATTATCCACTGCATTTTACCAGTAAAGGAATTAGAGTGCAAAGACGTTGAGTGATTTGCCACAACCCCAATGTTACTGAATGACTAAAGTAAAGCTAGAACTTGGGTCTTTAGTTACTTTTCTGGTCTAGGAGTTTTGCATATGATCTCCTAAATCCAGGCCTGTTCTGGAGATTTAGAGAAACTGAGAAATGGGCTAAAAGTGTTAAAGACTCTCCCATGGGAGTGGAGAAGCCCTGGGGGCCACCTTGTGGGTTCTACCCTAGCCCTTGAATCTGGCCTCTCCATGCCCTGAGGTTTCCTCATTTCCCCAGGGGTCTTGTGGATTGAGAGTTGCTTCACGTTTTGAGAAAGCCACTGGGGTCAACAAGTGCAGGGTTTTATTTCCTGGAATTAAATAAACATCAGAGGAGGTTCTTGGAGGTTGTGATTTTCCTCTGAAAGTCCAGGGTAGATCGATCGATCAATCAGTCAATCAATCTTTCAATTGCTCATCAGGCATTAATTGAACACCATATGTATCTAGTATTCTGCTAAGCTCTAAAATGTGTTTGTGGGTGTTCCTTGCCACCTATAGTACTGGGGAGTATACCAAATATACTGCCCATGCAGTGATTGCCCATCTAATTTATCCATTTGGTGCTCGAGGTGGGAATGTGACATTAGTTAGTTTGTATATAGATAATTGATAGATAAATTAATGAGCACCTACAATGTACCACCATGTGCTTAGCAGTGGAGATGTGATGGCTAGGAGAATAAAAAGAAAAGTAAAAGAATGAAAAAGGAAGGAAAAGAAGAAACAGTGCAGCCTCTGGCCTCATGGGACTTCTAAGTCTTGGAGGGGTAACAGACATTAATGAAAGACACACACACACAAAAGGCTAAAAATCAGCAGTCATTAAGTGCTGGGAAAGCGAGGTACGTGGTGTTATAAGAAGTCAGTACAGGGGCTTGTGCCCTAGTTAGCAGAATCAGGGCAAGTTAACGGGATTTAACATTTTAACAGCAGAGGTTAATTCAGTACCTTTTTTTGGGGTCAAGGAGGGGAAGAGGAGATGGTTTTTTGAGACTTCCCTTCCAGAAGTGTTCTCTTTCTTCCCTGAGAAAAAAACAAGACTATTAACAAAAATGGAATTAAAGTTGAATTAATTTCCATGGGGAGAGCATCTTACTTCCACTGATCTAGGAAACATGAAAAATCTGAACTTAGTAATTTTGTAACTTCTGTGCTTTTAATTTTTGTAGAATAAGCTCTTTGTTGTGCTCTAGGCTTTGAGGGAGCAGAAATTAAATCTTAGACTTAATTTGTTTTTAATGAACATCATGACAAAAAAACTTTGGTGGGACTCAGCAGCAGTCTCCCCTTCTGGAGGCAGAGGAGAGGCAGCAGGGAGGACAGGGTTAGGAGTCAGGCAGCAAACAGTCCCCCCAAAAGCCTCAGTGGGTGGCACTCGTTGTGAAGAAGACAGAACACAGATGGTCCAGGCTGATAACAGGGCTGTTGGTGACCCAGAGGTAAATCTCCTTGAGGGCTGGGATCTTCATGGCTCCATCTTATTTATTCTCATGCCTTAGTGGCACAAAAGTGGCCTGAAAAATATGTCTACCAAAGGAATGATACCCCAGACTATTTTTCAATGGCTTGAAACTAAGAACTCAGGTGAAGTAAGGTTATCAATAGAAAGTAAGAACCTTGGAAAGAATGGAGAAAGAACAAAGTTGTTGATGGGAGGGCTGATGCCAGTGGTTACAAAACACCGAGCGTGCAAATGGGTCCTCAGCTTCTAATCAGATTCTCATTGTCCGACATTTTGGTTTAATGTTCAGGTGATTCTGTGAGTGCTACCCTTCTTTCTCAGTGGTGTTCAAGTGTGACCGTTTTTGGAGACCCAGAAAAACCCAGCTCCATCACTTGAGTGGGGAGAGCAGGCTGATAAGTCCGGATGGGTACCATCAGGTACTGATCTTGGGAAGGGGTCTTGTGCGCTGTTCTCAGGGAGATGTAGAAGTTTCCAATTCTTCTGTACTTCAGGTATTGGGAAAAGAGGGGGAGGGACTGCCAGAGGCGAGGAGTTGAATGCATCCTGTTCTGCTGTTGGTTTTGGTAGAAGAAATAATGACTTGGCTCCATTGCTTTCTTTAAGACTTCTGTGCATATTCACTGTATTTTTAATTAGTACTAGCCGTTGCACAGTGGCAGCATTCAGTGAAGAGTCACATGCGTACCAAGTCATCATCATGACATCACATCAATGACGTTTTGTGCACTTGAGAATACTTATAACTATACTACAGTCTTATATGAAGTGTAGTAATCAAATTAGAAAAAAAATCATTGCAATAAATCAAAAGAAGAATTGCAGAAACAATAATGTAAATCTGAAAAAGAGGGTGAGCACTGTTGCTCATTCAAAAGTTGGCAACAAAATTCAAAGTCTCTTGATTTTCTCTTGTCTTTTAAGAGAATTTTGATGCCTAGAACAGTGTCTGGTATATTTAGGTGCTCAATAAATACTTGATGAATAATGAATGAATTTTCAGGCCCTGACAATACTCATCCTCTGACTTTGTACAAATTAATGGCTATAATTATTTTCTTGGCATAATAATGGACTTATGGAAATGAACCCCTTATTTTTGAATGTGGTTTTGGGCCATATGTGACTTGCTCTTTAGAAATAAGTGTTATTCCTCAGAGTGCTGGGTTTTTGTGTTTGTTATTTGCTCTTATTTTTATTTGGTAGCTTTGTTTAAAATGAATCTGAGTGTGCAGAAAATTTAAATCCATAATATCAAAACAATTACTTGAATGCACACATCTGGGCCATTAAAATAAACTACTAGGAATCACCTACTCTCAAACCTGACTTAAGAGCTGTGTGGGTGGGCTCACTCTGTAGGTGAGTGCCAGGCTATTGGGCAGCCTTGTTCTCTGTCCATACCTTTCTATAGGTAAGCTCTGAGGTTCTTGAATTATTCGGGTGGAGTGAGGGTAGCTACACAGGAAGAAACCTCACAACTTGTCTCCCTTGCCGTGTCCCAAAGGGAAGTTCTACATAAATCAGGGGATTTTTGTTTCATTATGGTGATGTAAACCCACTATAGCACATCCTGTCCACTGGGTATAACTAAAAACTCAGAGCAAAATGCAAAGACAACTATCAAAAACTCAAGTATCAAAGTTAACCAAAGTTGGCAGGTTGTGAAAGAGTAATCCATGGGGAAAGAATAGAGAGCTATTCCTTATTTTGTTTGTTTGCTTTTGTTTTGTTTTCTCTTATTGCTTTGCCCTCTGGGCAGGCCTTAATTGCAGAGCTACTTGGCAGAAGTGGCTAAAACTCTGGTAAAAACTCTACAGAAACAGAGAGAGGTTTGTGGGCCAGGGAGTACGAAGGAATCTTGGATAGGAGAGAGCTGTGGAAGGAGTTCTCACCCCCCCCTTTTTTTTCCTGTGTGAATTCACACAAGCCTCAGGTTAACTCCTAAACTCTTCATGCGTGGTTAAGACCCAAATCATTACCTCACAGGCTTCGAGATTTAAACTGAAGTTTGAACCACTCACTACTCACAGAAAGTGAGACAATTTATGATAAGCTTAAAACCAACTTAACAGGTTGATTGCCCTGCTAAAACAAAAATGTTGACACTCTATAGAAGATTTTAATAGGACCCAGAGTCTACAGAACATAACACTCACATGTCAAGCTTTCAATATAAAATTATTAAAACAAAACACAACAAAACAAAAAAACCCAAACAGGAAGATGTAACTAGTTCTCATGAGAAAGGATAATCAACAGATGCCAACCCTAAGATTGTTCAGATGTTAAACTATTAGACAAAGTCATTAAAGGAGTTATTATATCTATGACCAATAAAGTAAAGAAGAACACATTTCAGAAAAATAGAAAGTAAAAAAGAGAATCAAATGGGAGCTAAAGTGTAGTTTGAAAATTTAGTATCTAAAATAAATATCACACTGAGTGAGCTCCATAAAAAAATAAGGATGACAAAAGAAGGATTGAACATTGATCAATAGAAATGATTAAGTTTGAAACACCAAGAGCAAAGCAGATAGAAAAAGAATAGACATTCAGACACCTGTGGGACAATATAAAGAGATCTCACATGTGAAAATGGAATCCCAGGAACGGACAAAGATTGAGACAAAAAAAGATATTTGAATAAATAGCAGCTAAACCCAAACTGGTGAAAGGCAAAAATTTATAAAATACAGCTTAATGAAGAGTGGACAGATGAACTCAAAGAAAATTGTGCTTAGCCCTGGGCGGGTGGCTCTGTTGGTTGGAGCATCATCCTGTATGCCAAAATGTTGCAGGTTTGATCCCCAGTGAGGGCATATACCTAGGCTGCAGGTTCCATCTCTGACTGGGGCGCATACAGAAGGCAACCAACTGATGTTTCTCTCTCACATTGTTGTTTTTCTCTCTTTCTCTCTCCCTCTCGCTCTCTAAAATCAATAAAAACATATCTTTGGGTAAGGACTTTAAAAAAAAAGAAAATTATGCTTAGAAACATTTTAATAAAACTGCTGAAAATCAAAAATGATATCCTAAAATTGGCTAGAGAAAACAGCACCTTGCACACAGGTGGATGATGATTTGACAATGATTTGAATTACTGTAGATTTCTCATCAGAATCTATGGAGGCCAAAAGACCATAAAACCATTTTTAAGTGCTTAAAGAATTTAAAGTGAAATAAGGATATTTTTGGATAAAAGACACTTGAAAATTTGCCTCCAGCATACCTTCTCTATAAGAAATGCTAAAAGATGTTGTTCAGGTTGAAGGAAAAATGGTATTAGCGGGTAAAATGGACCTCTAGGAGTGATGGAAGACCCACAGCGATGGTACATAGCTGCATAATTATAAAAGACTACTCTTTCCCCTCATAAGTTCTTAAAATATGCATGGCTGATTAAAAAGCAAACATAACATGTCAGGTAGAGTTTTCAGTATATGTAGATACAATACATATGAAAACTTCAGTTGGGGTGGTAAAGGAACTATATGATTTCAAGTTCTTTCCATTTATAGGAAGTGGTACAATACTAACTCTATGCAGACTGTGAAAGACTAGATACATATAATTGCTAGAGAAAACCCTAAATATAATATAAGAAGATATAGCAAAACAGCTAATAGAGAAATTAAAATGGGATAATAAAAGATATTTAACTAACCAAAAAAGACAATGAAAGAGGAACACAAAGATAAAAAAAGACAAGGAGAAAGCAGGTAACAATATGGTACACCTAAGTTCAACCGCATCAATAATTATATTAAATGTTAATGGCTGAGACACTAAAATTGATAGGCAGTGATTGACTGAGTAGATAAAAAGCAAAGCCCTCTTATATACTGCCTACAAGAGATACACACTAATTGCCAAGACACAGGCTGAAAGTACATCATGGAATAATATGTACCATGAACATAATAAGCATATCAAGGCTGGGGTGGCTTTTTAAAATTTCAGATTAAATAGACTTTAACACTTAGCATGTTATCAAAGATAAAGATAGATAACTTTATAATGATTAAAGTCACAATTCATCAAGAAGCATAACAATGCAAATGTTTATGCATCTAAAAATATATCTCCAGATGTACTCTTCAAATCACTGGGGTCCTGTGGGGAGGGCAGTGCCAAGTCTGCTTTGTCTGTGGGGCGTCCTCAGTGTGGCGTCAGGGATGAGCAGTCCACGTGGCCCCTGAGTCTCGGGGTGCTCTAACACAAGCTTAGGAGGATTGCTATGCTCTCACCCTTGGCTGACTAACATGGGCAGGATACTTTACTTATGACATTGTTAGTTTCCATATATTAATCTCTTCCAGGAGATTAATTAAGAGGTATTAAAGATACTTTCACTCAAAGATAATACATGAAAACCTTACCTTTTATTTGAGTCTCCTCTGAATTATCTTATAAATTTACCAGGCTCTTCTTTTTGGTAAATACACTGACTAGTGGTATAGAAGCAGGGAATATAATGTTTGCAACTGAAAACTACTTTCCAGGTGATATGGATGTTGATGTCCTAACCAACAATAACTCAGAATGTGGTTATTTGGAGTTAGGGTTTTAAAGGGATAATTAAGGTAACATGAACTCATTAGGACTTCCAAATCCAATATGACTACTATCTTTATAAGAAGAAGAAACTAACACACACACAGAGGGAAGACCACCTGAAGGCCCAGGGAGAAGACGGCCATCTGCAAGCCCAGGAAAGAAGCCTCAGAAGAAATCACTTTTGCAGACACCTTGATCTCAGACTTCTAGGTTGCAGAGTTGTGAGCAAGTGCATTTCTGTTGTTGAAGCCACCCAGTCTGCGGGCGGTACTTTGCTAGGGCAGTTCTAGCAAACTCATGTAGGAGGCAAACGGCAGGGAAGCAGCAGGAGTGGAGTGGGTTCCTTCTGGAACGAAGTGACACCCAAACAGTCTGCAATGGGAAGCATTCCTGCTGTGAAGGCAGTCGCTCATATCCCAGGGTTTTATTGTTAATATTTGTGAAGTTTTCCAATATGCATAAATACATATACAGGACGATGCCTTGTGTAATGAGAATAATGGGAGTCATAATAAATGTTGGGGTGGATGTAATTGTGGCTGAAAGGGTGATTTTGTTGTACAAGAAAGGATACTCTTGGTTAGAGCCAATTCATTAGACTACCCTGGCAGTCTGTTGTTATTATTATTATTTCTAGCATTTACTAGATTTCATTCTTTTAGATAAAAGCATGCATATCATTTCTGGAGTTTGATTGCCTTATGGGCATAAAGCTTTGCATCTTTACTGCCCATGAATCATACTGGTATGTGAAATCCAGAGAAGATTCAATTTTTCCTGCTAGATGCACCTCTAGCCATTTAATTAAAATATGTATTATTAATAAAACTATATTTAAGTCATATTTTTTACAGATAGGACTGAAACATTAAGTGCAAATTGTTCCATACTTTCATAGTCATTTGCTTTCAACGTTTTGTGCCTTAATCAAGGTAGCACACTCGTCACAGGTTTGAGGTACTGCAGGCTTCTCCACAGCGAAGTCGGGAAAAGCGAGTGGGGAGTGGTGATTAATGGAAAGACATATTTACTTTTCAGGAGGACTCCGTGGTTTTATCGCAAGAGGAATCTGTACTGAATAGGAAATTGCATGAAAAGAAATAGCACAAAAGACCCTTGCGTCCTGATTTCAGGACAGAGCGATGACACTGGGATGGCAGTTTTCCTCGTGTTTCTGCACCGACTGTTTCAGCCTGGCCGCCTGCCTTTAGATGTCACAGTTGTTCTTCCTCTGAGCTGAGCCAGCTCCGGCTCTGTGCTCCTGCAGTTCTTCCCCGCTCCAGAAACCTCGTGCCTTCAGGAACACTGATGAGAAGCACTGTAGATTGCTTACGTAACTCTGATGGACGGATGGATTCTAAATAGTTTTATTAAAATAGGTGGCAATGAGGACAGTTGGATGACTCTGTTAGACACTGTATAGTTTACTCTAAAATATATACCTATAGTTTATGGAATTTGTTTTCTTTAGATGAAAAAATTTTTTAACTCTCATAGGTAGTCCAAATGGTGAGGGCGGGGAGGGCAGCAGAGAAAGCCAAAAGGAAAAACTTCAGTGGATAATGACCACTCACTGCGTGCCCGGCCCTGGGCTAACCCATTTGCTACTTACGTTGTGTAATCCCCATGACAAAGCATCAAGGAAGTTGTGCTTGTCGCATGTGTTTGCCGTGAGGACATGTAGGCTCTGAGAAGCTATGTGACCGGCCTAGCCCTGTAGTTGGTAAATGAGTCTGAGTTCGCACCTTTGACTTTAACTCCAAAGCTCAGGTGAGACCACAGTGTATTCTCTTGCATTTTGGAGCCTTTGCAAACACATGCATTTGTTACATCTATCTTCAACTGATTACATGAACATCCCTCTTGCCACCACCGCATCCCGCCAACCCTCAACCCACAAGTCTCCAAACAGTCAACCCAGTATCTGTCCCTGGTGCCGTACTACTGCAGACCTTCTGTCTGCCTCCCCTTCCCCACTTCTTCCTCTCTCCACCCGTGCTTGGGAACTCTCAAGTTACATGTAGGTGGGATGATGAGGAACTTTTTATTTTGACATGCTCTTCGGCACAGAATCCATCATGCTATTTACCATTTTCAATTAAATTACATTATAATAGTTCTTTTCTAAGCCATGAAACTGCTGAGATTTAATTTTTAGAAGTCGTTTGTATGTGACTCTAGAGCCTATAATTGTGGAGTTGAGATTGACAAAGCCCTATCCTTTAAAACTGGTTTGATTGGAAGTTATTAACCCAGCTAAAAAGGGCACTTTTATGTTTCCTTTTTCTTGGGACAGAAGTCTATGATGTGGTGTTTACTCCATGATATCTACTTAGGCAGTACTGGGCTGGCACATTCTCCTTTCAGAAGAAATAAATGTTTGTAGCTGAACTTAGCCAGAGGAAAAAAATTCCCCACTAAAATGTGTTTATTATAGTATAGAAACCTCTAATGTTAAGTTTACATTGCACAGAGACTTAAGTATGCTTTTTTTGCCTTCAATTTTTCCCATTCTTCTAAGTAACTGTAGAAATAGAACTGAGCATCACATTGCTACCAGAAAAATAGATGTTGCTTCTTTCTTTTCCCTAACCAGTGGGAGAGTTGACCTTTGTTTAAAATAATAACAACGACTCTGCTTGAAAACCAAGGGAAGCCATGCAAAATCAGATCTAAATTTCCGTAATTGCCAAAGAAAATCTAGGCGAAGAGACAGAGAGCCCACAAGCCCAGCACAACCCAAGTTCCAAGAACAAGTGGCGGATTCCCGGGTCTGGTTTGGCAGGGTGTGGGCGAGGTCCTGTGCACTGCACATTGTTAAAGTTGTGTCTTGCACTGAGGGGCCCTAGAGAGGACTCCCTTGGCTTTCCAGGGGAGGGCCTGCCTCTTATCTCCTTAGAGCTCTTAGTGTGTAAATGAACCACACTCCAAAAGCCCTAAGTGCTCTGGAAAACAAACAAAACACACTCCGAGGGACTTATTATATGCAACACTCAAGTTCCAAACACACTCATGCATGTAAACATTCTCATGCACGTGCACGCACACACACACACACACACACACACACACACACACACACACATGCTTATGCATTTCTCAGAGTGTGATAACCTATCCTGGAAATTTGGTGACTCGGCCCCAAAGCAGCATGCTCTGTCTCAAGCCAGCTTGGCACGTACAAAGTAGAAAAATACCTAAAATAAATACAATTAACTGTGCGTCAGATTTGCACAAACACTGGTCTTCAAAGAAGAAAAGCCTGAGAGGAAATGAAAGAGAGAAAGCCAGCAACTCTGGCAGGAACGGGTAACGGAGAAGCCCTTTGTGGGGTGGCAGCTGTTAAAACACCCACTATCCCAGATGGCCCAGTCGAGCGAGGCTTGGCCTCTGAAAACATTGCTGGGTTAGGTGATGATTTTTCCAATGTGTCACATTCATTTTCAGAATTAGGACATCCCAGGAGAACCTCATGGCAGGAAGATGGCTGAGGTCTGTTAGGCAAAGTGTTGTCTGCTACTTCCCTCATTATTTCTCATTCTAGTTTTGGAGCCTGGGGAAGTTCAATAAGCTTCGTGTATGAGCAGACATGAATGAGATAAGCCGTTGAAAATTTATTTAAGTGGGTTTCATCCATTGGGCTTTTAAATTTGGCTTTTTTTTGCCTTGTGAAAGTCAGTCCTATGAGGTTGGACCATGTTCTTTCTGATCACTCTGTTCTTTCCAAGTACTGGTATATAGTGCTGTATACCACTGTGTACCTGGTCGAGTGCTGTGTACGGAGGGGGCAAGCAGCAACTAGACATCATAATGGTAAATGAACCTCTATCTTCTTTCCAGCCTGATGGTTGGAATGCTAATTTTTAGATCGGGGATATAATAATGTAAGATTGTGCTTGTGTATGCTGGTGCTTACTTACCCTAAAGAGCTGTTTCTGAAAGCTCTATTCAGTTCTAGCAAGGGCCTTGAGAGACAGAGGTCCCTGTTTAGCATGTGCATCTGCCTGGGGCTACTAATAAATATGGTAGTCCCACCTTATCCCCGGAGCATAGGTTCCAAGACCCCCAAGTGAACGCCTGAAGCTGCAGATTTTACCAAACCCTATATACGTTATGTTTTTTTCCTGCACGTACATACCTATGACAAAGTCTGATTTATATATTAGGCACAGTAAGAGATTAGCAGTGAAAAGTAATAATACAATGAAGCAGTTATAAAAATATACCTTAATTAAAGTTATGTGAATGTGCTCTTTCTCAAAATATCTTATTGTACTCACCTCTCTTCTTTTGCCCTGGTGGAACAATTCCATAAACACGGTGGCTGTCATCCACGCTTTCTGATTATGTTGCTGGAACGTGGCAGATACTCTTTGTTTTTGATTTTGAGAGCACGTGCTTTCTTCCCTCTATTCATCATGCTTGGATTAATGATACGGCTTGCAGCATTGCCACACATTACCAGACTTGTCTTTCCATGTTCTATGCCCAGTGCCCCATTTGCATTTTTTTGAATGTAGCTACTATTGGGCATCTTCTTCCAGAAGAGCCAACTTTCACTGCAGTTGAGGACTTGCTTTGAAGGGTCCTGTTTCTCCTAAGTTGACTTCTTCAGCTCTGCTGGAAATGGAGCAGCAGCTGCTTCATCAACAGATGTGGCCAGTAATTTTTATATTTTTCAGTCCAAACCTATTTCCAAATCTATGTAAGCATCCCTTACTCTCAGTAAATGGTGTGGTGTCCCTCATGTCAGGGGACTCTGGCTGAAGTCTTCACATAGGCTCTGTGTTTTCTGGTGTAATACATTGCTGTCGATTGGGACACATTTTCTGTTCATGTCTTCCACCTACAAATTTAATGTCCTTTCCTTCTTAACTAACATCCTAACAGAGCACTTACCACACACTCTGCTTTAACTTTACAGTGTGAGGTGTGACAGCAAGACTAGCATGAATTTTCCTTCTTCACAATTACATGGACAGAAGATTTGTTCTTACTGTAGATCTTGGCAACCTTAGAGTGTGCTTTATTTTCTTTCCTTATTAAGTCAGGAACTTTCACCTTTTGGCTTAAAGGAAACACTTTATGGCTTCTCTTTGGCATATCCGAATTGCCAGCATCACTTCTCTTGTGCTTTGAGGCTGTTACTCAGTAAAGTAAGGGTGACTTCCTTTACAGCTGATCTGATAACCAATGTGGCTCCTAAGTGACTAACAGCCCAGAGAGCATATACAGCATGAAGATGCTGGATAAAGGGCTGAGTCAGGTCAAGGGCAGGGCGATGAAGCTGGAGTTGCCGAGGCTTTATCATGCTACTCAGAATGGCATGCAATGGAAAACTTCTCAATTGATTTCTGAAATTTTCCATTTAATATATTTATGCCACAGTTGATCACAGATAACTGAAATTGTAAAAAGTGAAACTGTGGATAAGTGTACTACTGTATAACCATTTTAACTGAATTTATGATTTTCTCTATCTGCAAGTATTACTTAAGCTTAGTAAAAATATGCAAGTCCAACTAATGGGATATATTCCTGGCACACGTTTCCACCTAAATTTATGACCCAACTCATTCAACAAGTAATAAGGGAAGCATCTCTGGTTTCAGCCCTACATATATTTAGTATTACAGGAATTGGCACACTTACTATCCTATACTGGAGAGTGTCCAGTTAAAACCAATCCAGGGCTGGATTGATTGCTTTGTCTGGAACAAGGAGACATTTTTTACAAAGTTGTGCTTGACAGAAACAGCTTTGAGAGATTGGAGGGCCAGGCAAGGTCAGCAGCCAACTGGAGACTTGGTGTGTGTGTAGCCCCACCCTGGCCTCCAGCTGGACCTTGTTAGGGGTTGGATGTGTCTGCACAGTGACTACTTGGCTTTGAGGCTGTGATTTAATCCTCTAGCAAGGTTCACTGGCCCACAGCACATTGATCTTATTGCTACAGGATTCCTACCAGCTGAACTGTGAAGAATTTAATTCTAATGTGCACATTTTAGGTGTTCAGCAAATTTTTGTTAAAAATAAATTAATAAATACATACTTTCATAATCGAGAATTTTCACAAACCCAGAGAAAATGTGGTCCATGTGTCCCCAGGGTTAATCCTGTTATTTTCTTTATCAGAATTTGATATGCCAGTTGGAGCTGAAGTGTCTGTTAAGCATGGACTTGAATATCCTTCATGTTTGGATCCCTATGTCTTGATTAGTGGTAGAACAGCAGCTGCAGTGTGGTGACAGGGCCATGATGGGCTCCCCGTGGATGTCTAGGGGAAACATGTTTTGTGCAGGGTTGAATTCTGGGCTCAGAAGTGCCTGGGTCAGCCAAAAGTTTTGATCATTACCCAGGAGGGAGGGATTGAGTGAGAAGCACCAAGGTTAATTTGTTGGTTAAAATTATAATTCAGCATTTACATCTTCAGAGTACTTTACAATCGCTAATGAGCTGTTCCTCAAAGTGGGCCTAGAAGGAAAGTTGGCATCTTCATCCCTATTGTACAAATGAGGAAACTGAGACTCGAGATGCTAGTGACTCATTCAAGATTGCCCAGCAAGTTCACCAAGGAAGCTTGCCTGAACTTTAGAAACTGCTGTCTACAGCTTGGTTCAGAGTTTTAGGGAGCCTTCCCCAGAGGGAGTTCACTAATTCCAGGGCTCTGAAGTCTGAATGTGGGTTGATGTGGGTCTACAATCTTCTAACGAAACAAGCATAAAGATTCCCGCTCCTAGAGGATGACAGTCATGCGGCCCTGATGGCTGGGAGAATGATTCGGAGAATGCACTGCTCTGGCCTGTCCAGCAAATTTTGCTCATGAAGATAATTTCCAGGGTCCCAGGGTCTCAGGGTCCCAGGGTCTTTGCTCGGAGTTTCCAACAAATCTCCCAGGAAAACTTTTCTTCCAAATCTACTCTTTGAGATCAGATCATGTTCATATTAATCCCCTCTTTTGGTTTTTATTTAATTAACATAAACAGAATACCACACTTTTTTCTTGTTACAAGGAAATGAAGCCACTGTTCATCCCTAATCAGAGCTCATGGGAGACGTAAACCTTCAAAAGATGTTTGAGTCGTGGTGCTGAGGATATTGCTTCCGCTGAGCTCCCCAAGCCACTGTGCATGTTTGCATTCACATTATAATGAATGCTTTTTCTGGCACTTTGTAGGAAAATTGTCACTAATTTTTCTCTCTGAAATGTTGTACCATACCTGTCTAATCACAGGCACTTAGTATTAAATGCTTGTTAACTAAAGAATGAATTTAGGTCACCATTATTTTACAAGTGGCCAAAGTTTTTGCCTTTTTTTTTTTTTTCAGGAAAGAATAGTAGAGGTAGAACAAGAAAGGAGAAAAACAGAGGGAGGAAAAAAAAGGAATTGAAGTAAAGAGGGGTATTGCCAGCATGCTATGTGGAATCTATAATAAAACAAATTTAATGGAACAGAATAGAGAGCCCAGAAATAAACCCATGTCTGTCTTTATGGTCAATTAATATTCAACAAAGGGGTCAGAAGCATAAAGTGAAGTAAAAATAGCCTTTTCAACAAATGGTGTTGGGAGATCCGGACAGCTGGAAGCAAAAAAATGAAACTCGACCACCAACTTACACCATACACAAAAATAAACTCAAGATGGATAAAAGACTTAAATATAAATCGTGACACCATAAAAGTCCTAGAGGAGAAGTTAGGGAGGAAAATCTCAGATATTCCATGCAGCAATATATTCACCGATATGTCCCCTAGAGCAAGGGATATAAAGGAAAGAATAAACAAATGAGACTTCATCAAAGGAAAAAGCTTCTGCACGGCTAAAGAAAACATAAGCAAAATGAAAAGGGAACCAAGCATATGGGAAAATATTTTTGCAAATGATACCTTGAACAAGGGTTTGATTTCCAAAATATATAAAGAACTCACATGACTCCACTCCAAGAAGACAAACAACCCAATTAAAAAAATGGGTAAGGGGCCTGAACAGATACTTCTCCAAGGAGGACATACAGAGGGCCCAGAGACATATGAAAGGATGCTCAGCATCCCTAGCCATCAGAGAGATGCAAATTAAAGCCACCATGAGATACCACGTCACACCTGTCAGAATGACCATCATTAATAAATCAACAAACAAGTGCTGACAGGGTTGTGGAGAAAAGGGAACCCTAGTGCACTGTTGGTGGGAATGCAGACTGGTGCAGCCACTGTGGGAAAATAGTATGGAGTTTCCTCAGAAAACCAAAAATGGCACTGCCTTTGACTTAGCAATTTCAGTGCTGGGAGTATACCCTAAGAATCCTGAAACACCAATTCAAAGAACCTATGCACCCCACAGTTCATAGAAGCACAATTTACAATAGCCAAGTGGTGGAAGCAACCTAAGTGTCCATTAGAAAATGAATGGATCATAAAACTATGGTACATTTACACAATGGAATTCTACACTGCGCAGAGAAAGAAGGAGATCCTACCCTTTGCAACTGCATGGATGGATCTGGAGAGCATTATGCTAAGTGAAATAAGCCAGGCGGTGAAAGACAAATACCACATGATCTCATCTATAAGTGGAACCTAATCAACAAAACAAACAAGCAAGTAAAATATAACCAGAGACATTGAGATTAAGAGCAAACTGACAGTAACCAGAGGGGAGGTAGGAGAGGATAATGGGGAAAAAAGAGGGAAAGGTAATCAGGAACATGTATAAAGGACACATGGACAAAGCCAAAAGGGGGTAGGATAGAGGGTAGGAGGTGGGGATGGCTGGGATAGGGAGGAGTATAGGGAGGGGGGAAATGGAGACAACTGTACTTAAACAACAATAAAAAATACAGAGGAAAAAGATTATTATACAACTCAAAAACAAAAGAAAAAAATAAATCTCATGGTAGATGTACTAGTTTCTCCTTATAATGAGGAAAATTTGGCTTTATATAT
>VMDR010019793.1:0-18047 GCA_007922815.1 Macrotus californicus | reverse complement strand
TCAGTAAGTTAATTTTTAATCCAGTCACCCGCAGTTCTTCTCTTAGTATTTAAGGAAGTATTTCACAAAGACCCATAAATCCTAATGTTAATTATATTTATTAATGTGAATCTTTTAATAAAGTTTGTTTAGCACTAATTTTTATATGCTTCTTAGTAGTCATTCCCCCAACTGAAGTTGTGCTTTGTTCTAGTTTATTTTAATTCTATAAAGATATGAGAAAACCAGTTTCTCTTGCCCCATGTTCTCAGAGTTTTTATCAAAGTGCCTTTGAACCTGGATTAGATCCTGTTCTAGGTATTTCCATTATGCACAGGGGCTCCTGGGCTTTCCCCATCAATGCCAGTGCCTGGTGTTGAAATTGCATAGTTTCTTTTTATATTTGTGTCTTCAGTACTCAGAATAGAGCCTGGAATGTTGTAGATATCACATAAATTTGTTGAATGAATGTCATCCCTTTGATTTTTCAATAAAGGGCATTTTTAAAATTTTATTAATGATCTTTTTTTTTCTTAAGTGTTAACATTCTGTACAATCTCTCTCCCTTTATTTGCCATGAATCAAAAGAGCATGCTTTATACTGACAAACACATCAGCTTTTTATGTTTTTAAATAATAAAGGAGATTAGGTCATTCTTTTAGGAGATGAGAAGCACAGCTTTAATCATTTATTGGTAGTCTAATTTACCCATTGTTCTAATCTTTATTTAGTTACAGAGTATATAAGAAATATGTACTTACTGATATTACTTATGCCTTTCTGATTGCCTCCCTAAAACATGGGGATTATCATGTAGTTTTTAATACCATGGAATTATATAATCAGTAACTTCAGGAATCCTCATATGACTTAATTATCAAGATTTAAGAGCCCTGACTGGTGTGGCTCAGTGGTTTGAGTGTCAGCCTGTGAACCAAAGTGTTGCCGGTTTGATTCCCATTCAGGGCACATGCCTGGGTTGCAGGGTAGGGCCCTAGTAGTGGATACGCAAGAGGCAACCACACATTGATGTTTCTCTCCTCTCTTCCTCCTTCCCTCCTCATTTCTCTAAAAATAAATAAATAAAATATTTTAAAAAAAAGACTTACAATTAATATGGTTAGCATTCCACTAAAGGTTTATATGAACTTCTTGCTAGAAAGATGAGTCTTGAATTATACAGTGAAAATAGTCCATAATCCCTCTAATCTCTTTTTATCCTTTTTCTTTCTGGACAGACTCTTAGATCCTCAGACAAACTTTGAAATAGCAAACTACCCTATCTACAAAATCCTCTTCTGTGTCAGAGGGCATGATGGGACTCCTGAGAGTGACTGTTTCGCTTTCACTGAAAGTCATTTCAATGCTGAGCTCTTCAGGATACATGTCTTCCGGTGTGAAATACAAGAAGCTGTAAGTCCTTAAGAGAATTCTGTCTGCAAATGAAATTTCACCTGTGTTGAAATTATTGCAGTATTTATTATGGTCACTTAAAGCAAAATGAAATTCTCTGCAAGTGTTTTATTTATTCTAGCCTGATAGACTGAAATACGGATGAACTAAAAGTTTGGTTAACCAAAACCTTGTTGCTAAGAGTGTCAGAGGAGACCAGTTGGCTGCTTCTTGATTTTGGTTCCAGCAGTGACACATTCGCAAAGTATTCTTTATAATTTAACTTGCGGAATTATTTTTATTTTAATACATGTATTCAGATAGTTTTTAACAATTTAGGAAATAATTTTCAGTTGGATTTGTAGTGTTTAAAACCATTTTTTAAAACTCCTTCATTGGCCATTTAGTATTGCTTACTTTTAGGCATAACAAATCAGATAATTAACCAAAAGAAATCAATATGAAATTTAAATAACAAAAATGTCAAGCTCATAGAAACAGTAGAAGAATGGTTGCTGGGGGCTGGGGAAAATAGGGGGAGGTTGGCAAATGAGTACACATTTTCATCTAAAAGATGACTCTAGTGGATAACACTGTATTGTACAATTAAAATTTGTTAAGAGTGTTAAGAGAATAGAACTTAAATGTTCTCACCAAGGGGAGAAAAGATAATATGAGGTGATGGATATGTTAACTCATTGATGGGGCAGTCCTTTTACAATGTGTACATTTATCAAATTACCACAATGTACACTTTAAATAGCTTACAATTTTATGTCAGTTGTATCTCAAAGCTGAAATAAAAGAGTTAATGAAAGAAATCAATAGAAAAAAAGGAATTACTCCCCTCCCCCCAACAAAGTAGGTAACCTTCAGCCTTAATAAAAGTATTTTATTTCCTGTGATAACAGCCCGTCTCCTAAACTGTCTGGTTGCAGGTAAGCCGGATCCTGTACAGTTTTGCTACTGCCTTCCGCCGTTCTGCCAAGCAGACCCCACTTTCAGCCACTCCTGCCCCCCAGACTCCTGACAGTGACATCTTTACCTTCTCTGTGTCTTTAGAAATAAAAGAAGATGATGGTAAAGGTTATTTTAGGTAGGGCATCTTATCTCTTTATTTGTTTGTCTATTTATTTATTTGTTTATTTTTTGAGGTTTTATTACCATGCTATATTATCTGCAGTTCACGGGAAGCTCCAGGTCAGATTATATAGCTTGCACACTATTAAATGATTGCTTTAATAGGTGGAGATTTTTTTTTTAAATGTAAGCAATAAAGAAAAAGAAATAGGCAAATTTATAGAGGCAGCATTTTAAGTATTAAAAATTTATGTGGGAAAATGTCACATTATTATATTCTTTAGTCAGACTCAAAGTAATTCGCTGGCAACTGACATGAAATGATGACAGAAGTTAAGTCACCTGGATTTGTAGCTTTGTTTGTTTTGCTGGGGGAGTTTATTTTGTTTTTGTTTGGTTTGTTTATTTATTTAATAATCTAAAGATCTTAAGGCTGTTGAAATCAAGTTTTACCATTAAAGTTTATCTGAACACATTGGAAGGAGAGAAATTCAGTCTGTGTCTGAACTCTAATCCTACATATAAGGTCAGAAATAAATGGTTTGTGTTTTTAAAGTAAAATGATACTTTCTTGTAGGGAAAAGAACCCTGAAATAGAAATAAAAACTTAGGTGTAGTTTAATTATTGCTACTATTAACAGTTAACATTTTCCGAGTTTCTTTATGTTTCTTGGTGGGAGTTTCCTTACTTGTCAGATGAGGTAGGCAGACTGAGGTCTTTTCTAACTCTGAACTACTGTGATGATTGGATTTTTTTCCTCCATAGCCCATCTCACAAAATTGGTGCTTCTTGAGATTGTAATCTATAGTTGCTTATAGAAGTCTCTTTTCTATATCACTATTTCCTAAAACAGATAATGTGAAATTACATCAAAATATTTCTGATACTTACTTTTACATCAGAAGGCACAGTGGCACTAATTCATTTGGAAAACTGATAGCTCTGGAATTGTCATGCCATCTTGTGGCCGATTTGGTGTGTGATGCAGCTTCAACGTTAGTTCATGCACTGAAGTGCGCGAAGGGTGGTGCTCTGTGCTTTCTTTCTAGCTTATGTCTATCGTCGGAGGAAAAGTGTGGCTTGGTGCTTCCCACAGTATGCATTCCTGCCCTGTAAACTTTGTAATTTTTTTTTCCTTTTTAAGAAACAAAACAGTTTTCTTACTACTTCGTTTTCCTTTATTGAGGACATTTATGTCGATTCTGTTGTGATTTCCACTTACAACAGGAAAGATTTCTAAGATGTCTCAGAAGAGATGCACTAGAATGACTCCCTTCTGCAGTTAGGCATCTTCAAGGTAGAATGACCACAACTCCACACAGCCCTATTACATTGACCCTCATGCCAAGGAGATGCTGTATAAAACCCCTGCATGGCCAGATTTGCCTGTCATGTTTGTTAGGCCTTTGCACTCTTTTTCCCATGGTTTCATCGATTTTGTAGTTTGTAGCAGAAAGTAGTGTTTTGTAACATAATAGTGGTGAAATCTTTGCAAAGTGTTCTTTGTCAAATTTGAACTTGTCAAATGCAACTCCATTTACCCAATGATTCTGCCATGTGATTTACCATAACATGAATATAGGCAGAGTGCTATGGCAAGGATTAATGCTCTTTTTTTCCATGCCCGAAAATGTATAATTCTTACATAATTAAAATCGGAAACCTGCCTTTCACTTTAGCCCTTACATGGTGGAATGTTTTCATTTATACCATTCAAAGAACTTCTTTGTCTTGTTTAATCTAACCATGTTCAGTAGGCTGGGTTATTTAATATCGTCCTTGTTTAATGTATAAAGAAACCCAGAGAAGTTAAGCCTGGACCTCAGTTTCTTAATTTATACAATAGGAATTAAATGTAGAATTACCTGGTTGAATCCATTCAGTGATACAATGATAAGACCAAAAATGTAATTTAGATCCCCTGAGATCAGTGAGTAAATTTCCACTGCTTACACTCTACATTCTGCTTCCTGTTAATGTGGTTTTTTCCTTGCCCTTCAGCCACAGAACACCAAAGACAACTTTATTGATATTTTAAATTGTTGATATTTTAAACGCAACTGAGAGATGAAATTGCAGTTGACCATTGAACTACATGGGTTTGAACAGTGCAGATATTTTTCAATAAACATAACAGCCCATGATCTATCGCCAGGTTTTGCATCCATGGGTGCAGCAAATGTGGATCGAAAACAGTATTTTCAGTCCATCTTGGGGAATCTACATATGCAGAGGGTCAACTGAAGTTTTCATGGATTTTCCACTGGGGGTATTGTTTGGTGCCCCTAATCCCCACGTTGGTCAGGAGTCAACTGAATATTTATTTATGTTTCAGCATCCACTGAACATAGGGAAGTAGTGTACTGATTACCAGTTGAAAAACTGAGACCTATGTATATTGTTAGAGATGAAAATTCTGTCAGCCACAAATAGTTTGGTATGCAAAAGTTTTTCTTTGTACATGTTTGTCATTTCCAGACTCCTTTACCAAGATTCTTTGATTTTTTAAATCTCAGCGTTTTTAAAATGTTCTTAAAGTGGTTGCTATATAATGTAGAGGAGCTTCAAACTAATTTCTTCAGAGCCACTTTTTAGTTTGAGTAGGTGCTCAGAGCACTCATGTAGCCTTTTCTGGCATCACCTAGTGGTTCTGTTGCCATAATCTTGATGTTGCATAGTAATAAGACACAATTTAGATTTACTGCATATTGGCCAGTTGCCACAGAAAGATGTTTACCTTTGAGAACAGCAGAGCAAGAAAAAGTGGTGTGTGGGAGATTGGGGGATTATTTTGGTAAAATGTCATTTTAAGAATATTTTCAGCTTTCTTTTTAAGCTGATTTAAACTGTATCATTAGTATGACTTTTAGAATAACAGGAATGCCTCAGAGATATGTATGTTCCATTCTAGAACACTGCAGAAAAGTGAATTTTGCAATAAAAACCACATAATTTTTTTAGCTCACCAGTGCATATAAAATTATGTTTATGCTATACTGTAGTCCATTATGTCTAAAAAAATTCATACCTTATTTTCAAAATACTTTATTGCATAAAATGCCAACCATCATCTGAGCTATGCCATTATCCTTTTGCTGGTGGAGGGCCTTGTCCTGATGCTCATGGCTGCTGACTGATCAGGGGGGTTGGGTTGCTGAAGGTTGAGCTGGCTGTGGCAGTTCCTTAAACTGAGACGACAGTGAAGTCTGCTGCAGCAGTTGACCCCTCTTTTCACAGATGACTTCTCTATAGCACGTGGTGCTGTTTGATAGCCTTTTGCTCACAGTAGAACTTCTCGCTGAATGGACTTGGTGCTCTCAAGCCCTGCCGCTGCCTTACCATAAGTTTATGTCATATTCTGTGTCCTGGGTTGTCATTTTAATACAGCATTACAAGTCTGTATAGCATTTTCACCAGGAGTAGATTCTATCTGAAGAAAACACTTTCTTTGCTAATCTGTAAGAAGCGATTTCTTCCTGGTTAAAGTTTTATCATGAGATTGCAGCAATTGAGTCTCACCTTCAGGTTCCACTTCTAATTTGAATTTTTTTACTGTTTCCACCACATCTGCAGTTATCTCCTCCACCAAAGTCTTGAACCCCTGAAAGTCATCCAGGGAGGTTGGAGTTAACCTTGCAAACTCCTGCTAACATTGACATTTTGACCTCTTCCCTTGAATCTTGAATGTTCTTAATGAATCTGGAACGGTTGTTTCCGAAGGTTTTCAGTTTACTTCTCCCAGATCCATCAGATTAATGACTATCTGTGGCAGCTGTAGTCTTACGACATGTGTTTCTCAAATTGTAAGACTTAAACATTGAAATTACTCCTTGATCCATGGGCTGCAGAATGGATGCTGTGTTTGTAGGCATGAAAACAACATTAATCTCATTGTACATCTTCCATCACAGCTCTTGGGTGACCAGGCTCATTATCAGTGGTATTTTGAAAGGAATCTCTTTTTCTGAGCAGGAGGTCTCAACAGCGGGCTTAAAATATTCAGTAAACCATGGTGTAAACAGATGTGCTGTTATTTAGGCTTTGTTCTATTTAAGAGCACAGACAGAGTAGATTAAGCATAATTCGTAAGGGCCTTAAGGTTTCTGGAATGGAAATGAATGTTGGATTCAACCTGAAGTCACTAGCTGTATTAGCCCCTGAGGAGAGAGTCAGCCTGTCCTTTGAAGCTTTGACGCCAGAGGATTTCTCCTCTTTAGTCATGAAAGCCCTAGGTGGCACCTTTTTCCACTGTAAGGCTGTTTCATCTACATTGAAAATCTGTTGTTCAGTGGAGCTGCCTTCATGAATTATCTTAGTTCGATCTTCTGGATAATTTATGGAAGCTTCCACATCAGCACTTGCTGCTTCATCTTGTACTTTTGTTGTGGAGGTGGCTTCTTTCCTTAATCCCCAGGAGCCAGCCTCTGCTAGCTTCAGACTTTTCTTCTGCAGCTCTCTTACCTTTGTTACCCCTCATAGGTTTGAACAGGGTTAACGTCTTGCTCAGGATTAGGCTTTGGTTTAAGGGATTGTTGTTCCTGGTCGATCTTTTATCCAGATCCCTAAACTTTCTCCATATCAGCAATAACGCTGTTACTCTTTATCATTCATGTGTTGACCGAAGTAGCACTTATAATTTCCTTCTGGAAGTTTTCCTTTTCATTCACAGCTTGGCTAACTGTTGGGTGCAAGAGGCCTGGCTTTTAGCCTGCCTTAGCTTTCAACATGCCTTCCTCTCTAAGCTTAATCATTTATAGCTTTTGATTTAAAGTGAGAGATTCTTTCTTTTACTTAAACATTTAGAGACCATTGTAGGGTTGTTAATTGGGTCATTTTAATATTATTGTGTCTCAGGAAATAGAGATACTCAAGGAAAGGAAGAGAGAATCGGCCAGTTGGTGGAGCAGCCAGAACACACACATTGATTGATTAAGTTTACCTCTTTTTTAAAATATATTTTATTGATTATGCTATTACACTTGTCCCACCTTCCCCCCCTCACCCTGCACACCCCTTCCCCCCCACACTCCCCCTCTTTAGTTCATGTCCATGGGTCATATATATGAGTTCTTTGGCTTCTACATTTCCTATACTATTCTTAGCCTCCCTCTGTCTGTCTTCTACCTACCATTTATGCTTCGTATTCCCTGTACCTTTTCCCCCTTTCTCCCCACCCACTCCCCTGATGGTAACCCTCCATGTGATCTCCATTTCTGTGATTCTATTCCTGTTCTAGTTGTTTGCTTAGTTTGTTTTTGTTTCTGTTTTAGGTTCAGTTGTTAATAGCTGTGAGTTTGTTGTCATTTTACTGTTCCTATTTTTGATCATCTTTTTCTTAGGTAAGTCCCTTGAACATTTCATATAATAAGGGCTTGGTGATGATGAACTCCTTGAACTTGATGTTATGTGGGAAGCACTTTATCTGCCCTTCCATCCTTTCCATTCTAAATGAAAGCTTTGCTGGATAGAGTAATTTTGGATGTAGGTCCTTGGCTTTTATGACTTGGAATACTTCTTTCCAGCCCCTTCTCGCCTGTAAGGTTTCTTTTGAGGAATCAGCTGACAGTCTGATGGGCACTCCTTTGTGGGTTACTGTCTCCTTTTCTCTTGCTGCTTTTAAGATTCTCTCTTTATCTTTCATCGTGGGTAATGTAATTATGATGTGCCTTGGTGTGTTCCTCCTTGGGTCCAACTTCTTTGGGACACTCTGAGCTTCCTGGACTCCCTGGAAGTCTATTTCCTTTGCCAAATTAGGGAAGTTCTCCTTCATTATTTGTTCAAATAAGCTTTCAATTTCTTTCTCTTCCTCTTCTTCTTCTGGCACCCCTATGATTTGGATATTGGAACGTTGAAAGACATCCTGGAGGTTCCTGAGCCTCTCCTCATTTTTTTGAATTCTTGTTTCTTCATTGTGTTGTGCTTGAATGTTTCTTTCTTCTTTCTGGTCCACACCATTGATTTGAATCCTGGTTTTCTTCCCATCCCTGTTGGTTCCCTGTACATTTTCCTTCATTTCCTTTGTTGTATCCTTCATTTGTTCATCTAATTTGTGACCAAATTCAACCAAGTCTGTGAGCATCCTGATTACCAGTGATTTGAACTGTGCATCTGATAGGTTGGCTATCTCTTCATTGCTTAGTTGTATTTTTTCTGGAGCTTTGATCTGTTCTTTCATTTGGGCCATTTTTGTTGTCTTGGCGCGCCTGTTACATAGTAAGGGGTGGAGCCTTAGGTGTTCACCAGGGTGGGGCAGCCACATCCCTGCGTTGTGACGCTGTTTGTGGGGGAGGGGTCCGAGAGGGAACAATGGCGATTGCTCCACTCTCTGCCGGTTTTCAGTGACTTTCCGTGCTACCCACAGGCCAGTTGGGCCCCTGCGGTGCTGATTCTGGTGCTGATTCCTGGTAGGTGGGCTTGTGTACGCTCTAGGACCCTGTGGGTCTCTCCAACGAGCTTTCCTGTGAGTCAGGGAGTTTCTCCTGCTGCTGCCGCCTCAACCCCCACAGGAGTTTTCAATCAGAGGCTTTGAGGCTTTATTTCCCCAGAGCTGGAACTCTGGGTTGCGGGGTCTGTCTCACTCCCCAGTTGTTCCTCCTGGTTTATCCTCACGAGGGAGTGAGACGCCCGGTCCGCAGCCGCCACCTCTCCCGGCCAGCCAAGCCTTTCCCTGGTCCGCCAGCCACTGCCCCGACACACGAGTCCTCTCCACCCCTCCTACTGGTCTGGATGTATGTTTCTTCTTTAGTTTCTTGGTTGTCGGACTTCCATATGGTTCTATTTTCTCAGTTCTGATTGTTTTTTGTTTTAAAATTTGTTGTTGTCCTTCTTTTGGTTGTGCGAGGAGGCACAGTGTGTCTACCTACGCCTCTATCTTGGCCGGAGTAGGTTTACCATTTTACATGGGTGCAGTTTGTGGTGTCTCAATTACAGTAGCAACATCAAAGATTGCTGATGACAGATCACCATAACAAATATAGTCATCATGAAAAAATTGAAATATCACAAGAATTAACAAAATGTGACTCAGAAACACTAAGTAAACAAATGCTATTGGATAGATGGTGCCAATAGAATTGCTTGATGTAGGATTGATACAGACTTTCAATTTGTAAAAAACGCGTTATCTGCTGAGCACAGGAAAGCAAAGAGCAGTAAAATGAGGCATGCCTGTATCACACAGGTTTACAGTTAAGTTATCGCTTCTTAAGGAAGTGATGGTCAAAAACTTCCTGTTGGCCATATCTTCCTCATCTCTGATTTTTTTAAGGCACCTTGTTATGGATTTCAAAGGAGCTGTGATGAAGTATCTTCTCTTATATGTTTAAACAAATAAGGCAGTAATAATTTGTCAAAACCAATTACTAAAAAGAAAGGAAACTTAACATTTTTTTGAACAGCCCTGTGCTGGCTGCTTAGATGCTTTACAAATACCTAATTTTTAGAGCAACAAAAAAGAAAAAACTAATGCCACATTTGAGGGGACAGTGGAGTTGGTTTTTCTAGCTTTTATAAATGGTTTAGTGGATTATATACAGTAACGATGATATTTTCACATCAAGAGGCAGATGATAATTTAAAAAGATGTTTTTTTAAATTTCTGTTAAAATTTGAAAACCAGACACAGAAAAGAATCAAATCAGGTGATTTCTGTGCCTGATTTTCATAACATAACAAAAATTGTTCTAATACATGTCACAAGACAGTACTTTGCAAAAGTAATGAAACCTGTTGTTCTACAGTGCAGTTCCTAAAGATAAGGACAGACAGTGCTTTAAACTACGCCAAGGAATTGATAAGAAGATTGTCATCTATGTGCAACAAACAACTAATAAAGAACTTGCCATTGAGAGGTAAACCTTTTTTGTAGGTTTAGCTTAAATGTAAATTTTAGTTTTTAATCAATCTAATGGTGTAATACACTATATTAAAAATGTATTTATAGATATTTTGTTCCCTTGGGAATTCTTTTGGCTATTAAGTGGCTACTTCATTCACTTTGCATTAACTTCCATAAATCTTCCACAAATATGCTGACTTTATGTGATAATAAAAGGCAAGCATAGAATTTGTTATCTCTTTGTTTGCCTTTTATTGTATGTTAATATCTAGTTAAAGAAGTAAGGATTATTTTGGCAGTACTAATTGATTGATAATTTTAATGTGTCCTTTGTTCCTTCAATAAGATTTTTTTTATGTGACCTAATGTAAACATCTTTTTTGTGTTGTTTTTTCCAAATTTATGTCAGTTCTTTTTTTGCAGATGCTTTGGTCTTCTTCTTAGCCCTGGGAGAGGTGTACGAAACAGTGACATGCACCTGTTAGACTTGGTAGGGATTTCTTTTCCTTTTTTAAGCTATACACTGTTTTCTTAGTAGAGGTCATTTCACTTTATCTCATGTGAATCTAGAGTCAGAGCACATCTATGAAGGTGTGTGTAAGCTATAAAGTGATCATTGAAAATAAGGGGATTTACTTCTGATCTGGTCTTTGCTACCTTTTTGACTGTGTAATAGTGAATAATTGTTCTCATGTGAATCTAGAGTCAGAGCACATCTATGAAGGTGTGTGTAAGCTATAAAGTGATCATTGAAAATAAGGGGATTTACTTCTGATCTGGTCTTTGCTACCTTTTTGACTGTGTAATAGTGAATAATTATTCTCATGTGAATCTAGAGTCAGAGCACATCTATGAAGGTGTGTGTGTAAGCTATAAAGTGATAATTAAAAATAAGGGGATTTGCTTCTGATCTGGTCTTTGCTACCTTTTTGACTGTGTAATAGTGAATAATTGTCATGTAGGGTTGGTGAGGGGAGCAAAGGAGAAAACCTGTGAGAGAATCATGAGCTTTATAAAAGTAAATAGTATTATTTCTATTATATGGAAATATTTTTAAAACTAAAACTTACGTAGTGATTATTCACAGAAGAATTCAATATGGGTTTAAAGTAAATTTCTCTAATGCTTATACAGGTTGATATGATTTACAAGCATTTACTTTATGTATAAGTTTTCAGGAACAATTACATAAATAATTGGCACATCTTTAATTTTAATTACAGTTATTCAAATATACTCCTACCCTTAAAAAAATCTGGTTCTCTTTCATATTTTTACATTTTACAACTCCTAATTTTGAAGACAGTGGTGTGGGGCGAGCTGTTGTCCCCTTACTTGGGCATTAATATTTATTTTACTCTTTTCTTCAGGAATCTATGGGCAAAAGTTCAGATGGAAAGTCTTATGTTATCACTGGGAGCTGGAATCCAAAATCCCCACATTTTCAAGTTGTAAATGAAGAAACTCCTAAAGGTAATGCAGGTCGCTGACAGCGTACCAGAAATCTGAGTCCCAAGAGGACACCCAAACCTTAGGACCAGTTATTTGAAAAGTATCCAGTGCTTACCTAATTCTAGTGAAACCAAAGAATTTTAATAGTTCTTTGAGTTTATTACTAAATTTGACCTGCAAACGAAGTATCATTTTTCCCCACTTATTTTTCCCTTCCCTGTTTCCTCTTCTATTTATGTACTCATTTATTTACAGACTTCTAAATTTTATTTACTTTTTGTGGTGAGGTAATATATGCACATGGTTAAAAATTCAGAGGACATGTAGGAAAAGTAAAAATCTGCTACAGTCCCCAGGGCCCCACTCCACAGAAGACCACTGTGACCAGTTTCTTGTGCAGCTTTTTAGATACTCTATGCCAGGGATGTCAAACTCATTTCACCGGAGGCCGTATCAGCCTTGCGGTGGCCTTCAAAGGGTCGAATGAAATTTCAGCTCCTTAACAGATAAGGAGTAATTACATTTATACAGTCCTAAAATTATTTCAGTAAATAACCTTTTTCAAGATATTTCATATTCTCTCCAAATGTCATTTAATGGCTGTATAATATCTTATCCTGAAAAAGTAACATTATTTGCTTAACTAGTACTTCTTATTGAGCATTTATTTTTTCCCCTTCATTTTTTTTGTTATTCATAGCATTATAGATAAACGGATAAAGGATAGAAACAGTTTTGTTAACCAAGATTTTAAAAGTTGAAAACCCCCCACTGTTGGCGAGAGTGGCATAAAAAGCCATAATGTCACTATTGTAAAAATTTAACAGTACATTTCATGCTAACCTCACTTCAAACTACCCAAGAAAAGGAATTCTCGTACGGAAAATAACTTTTCAAAAGAGCGATTTACCTGATTACTCTAGATTCTTAATGAATGGATTACCTTCAGATATCTTAAAAGTTTATCATAAGAGTAATGACTTTTACATTGATCATGTGAGCGAATGTATTTCCTTTTTTTATTTGCTTCTCTCCTGTCTCTCTAGATAAAGTGCTGTTTATGACCACGGCCGTTGATTTGGTAATAACAGAAGTGCAGGAGCCTGTTCGATTTCTCCTGGAGACAAAAGTCCGCGTTTGCTCCCCTAATGAAAGGTTATTCTGGCCCTTCAGCAAACGTAGTACTACTGAAAACTTCCTTTTGAAACTAAAACAGGTACTGTACTTTTTAGGTAAATGTTGGAGGGGGGGAGAGGATAAGAAAGGAGAAACCACTTCTGAGTCTGATTTATCACTACTCTAAGCTGTCAGCTAGGTTGTATGTATTTTAAATATATTTAGAGGAAAAATTGTCTGTTACTTTTACCCATTTATCAGTTTTGTTGCTCTTAACTTATTCCTCGAGAGCTAGGTTTCCATCTGATCTTACTTACTTGCCTTCTACCTGTAGAAGTTCTTTTACCTTTTCTTCTAGTGCAGATCTACTAAAGACAAACTCTTAGACTTATGTACCTGAAAATGTCTTCGTGTCACTTTCTTTCCAGTTGGGTATTTTCACTGGATATAGAATGCGGGATTGGGGGTTTTTCCCCAGTGCCTTACAGGTGTCGTCCTACAGTCTTCTGTTCCCGTTGTTTTTGATGAGAAGTCAGAATACACTTACATTGTTGTTCCTGTGTATGGCTGCTTTTAAGATGATTTTTTATTTTTGGTTTTCAGACATTTAACTGTGATGTGACGAGGTGTGGTTTTCTTCTTGTTTGTCTTGCTTGGAATTTGCTGGGCTTCTTGAAATTTTAAATTTATGTTTTTGGTCTTTTTTTTTTAACAGTTTTGGGGAAAATCTGGCCCATTATTGCTTTCAACCTTTTCCCTGCATCATCTCTCTTTTCTTTCCTTATGGGATTTCAATTACACATATTTTAGACATTTTGGTATTATCCTACAGATCTCTAAGGCTATATTTTTTCAAAGCATGTGTTTTTTTCTTAAGGTAGGGTACCTGTCTTAAAGTTCACTTGACTTTTTTGTCATCATCAATCACTCTTAAACCCATTCAGTAAATGTTTTTTATTTCAGATTTTATATTTTTTATTTTTGAAATTTCCTTTTTTTTTTACAGATCCTGTTATAAAATTTCTTCTTTGTTCTTTTATTTTCAACAAATTTTATTTTATATTTTCAGGTATAATTATAGTATGTGTAACTATTTTTAAAATTCTTGACTACTAATTCTAAATTCCGGTGAGTCACATTTTCTTGTTTCTTTATCTGTCTAGTAATTTGAGATTCTGTATGACATTTTTAATGATAGATTATACAGATTCTGTCATAGTCTTCTGAATATTGATTTTTTAAAAATCTGTTAATTTGGTCAGAGTCAAACTCCATACTCTTTTTGTGGTGGGCAGCAGGTGATACCTGTTTTCTTCATTTAGTTTTTTTGGCCTAAGGTGCCTTAGTTTTGTTTTTTCTTTCTATTGTTGTTGTTTTTTGTTTTGTTTTTGTGCTTTCCTTTGTGTCAAAATACCTTGAAAGAAATCAAGTTTATAGTGACCTGAATTGCTAAATCCAGTAGTCATTCTGAGTCTTTATCTTACTTGGCCTGTCAGCCACATTGGATGTCAGGGATCGCTCCCCACCTAAACACACATCTTTCACTGAGCTTTCAGAACACCTCAAATGTACCATGTCCAAAAGGGTTTCCTTATCCCATCTCTCACCTTTAAAATGCTCTATCTCTGTGTCTTTACTCTCTCAGTTTGTGGGCATGGTCTCCTAATAGTTGCTTAGGTCTAGAAGTTGACTGTTTTTTTCATACCCCACACCCATTGTTAGAAAGACCGAAAAACATTTATAGAATCTGACCACTTTTCCCCACCGTAGATGATGTTAACCTCATCTGAATCAATGTTTTTCCCTTGATTAACTGCAGTAGCCCTTTCACCCTCTCTCTGCTTGTGTTTTGTCCTTTCTTGATATAGTTTCAGCACAGTAGCCTATGGTCAGATGACATCATTTTTCTGCTTAAAACCGTGTAACCCTATTTTACTTCTTAAAAGCCAAAGTCCTTACAGTGGTTTATAAATCTCTACCTGATCTGCTACCTGTTTCATCTTAAATTAATTACTCTGCTATGACTGCTCTTCCTTCTTGTTTCCTTCTCGCTCTAACTAACTGTGCTTTTAGCGCCTTTGCTGGTAACTATTTCTTCTGCCTAGAATACTCTTTCCCTGGATCCCTCTTGCTATTATTCACCTCCTTCAAACCCTAATCTTCTTCAAGTCTTTGCTCAGGTTTCTTTATTGGCAATTCTTAACAACTTTGTTTAATAGTGTAATTTGCCTGCCCTTTCTCTGGTACTGCCAATTACCCCCTCCAGCTGAAACATTTTTAATTTTTATACAAGGCTTTTTCCTTTCAGTATACTACATAATATATATAATTTTATTTTGTTAATCTGTGTCCCATATTAGAAAACTCTACTAAGGCAGTATTCTTAGTCTTTCTTGTTCACTGATTTATCCCAAGCATGTAGAAACATAACACTCAATAAATATTTGTTGAATAGATTTTATTTACAGAAAATTTAATAGAATTATAGTGTTATATGTAGAATTAGTTGAATACACTCTATTTTAGTAATAACTATTTTGGTTCCAGTGTATTCATGTTAATCCTTTTGGTTATAATTTGAGAGGGTAGCAGGTACAACAGGAATAGAAATTTTTTTTCAATGTCATCTTAAGAGACAGAAGGTCACCTGGATTCCATTACCGTTCTTCCACCTCTTTACTGTGGGAGGAGCAGAGGATTAGCCTAGAGTTATCTAGAGCACAGGTGGCAAACATGAGGCCTGCGGGGCCGAATCCTGCCCTCCACCTTGTTTTATCCGGCTCAGCATTGTTTCTACCCATTGGCAGTGCCAAGCTCCTTGCCCCTAGTTAAGGAGTAGTTATATTTATACAGTCCTAAAATTACATTTGACCCTTTGAAGGCAACAGCAAGGCTGATGTGGCCCCCGGTTGACACATCAAATGAGTTTGACACCCCGATCTAGAACCTGGCTTTGGAGTCAGTCTAGATCTTATCATTGACTAGCTTTATGGTGTTCAGCAAGTTCCTTTAACCCTGTGAGCCTCAGTTTACTCAGCTATGAAATGGCAGTGATAACATCTTCCTCATGGCTTTACTGTGACATTAAGTGAGAAACTGTATGAGAAACTATATGACACACTGGGAATGTATGTTCTTCATACATTTTAGCTGTTATTATTGAGAGGGACCATGAAGTCTCAGTGGGACAAAGGAAGAATATAAAACACTAAGTCATGGAATGAGAATAGCATCGATTATTTCGAGATCTACCCCAGGGGAAGAGTGCTTCAGAAGGAAAATCAATTGTGATAAGGGTCATTTAAAAGTTTAGGGCGTGGTCCTGGCTGGGTGGCTTAGTTGGTTGGAATACCATTGCGTATACTAAAAGGTCACACGTTCAGTCCCTGCTCAGGGCACATGCCTAGGTGGCAGGTGTGTATGGATGGCAACTGATTGATGTTCTCTCTCACATTGATCTCTCTCTCCTCTCTCCCCCCCTCTCCCTCTCCCTCTCCTTCCCTCTTCCTTCCTCTCTCTTTCAAATCAGTGAACATATTCTCAGGTCAGGATTAAAAAAGAAAGTTTAGGGCATGAGTGAAAATAATTCTTAACACTTTCTAGAATAAGAGATGATGAAGAGAAATTAATTGTATAATATTTTTACTATGAATATGCATAAAAGAGATACCTTTAATTACAAAGAATATGAAGAGTTCTGTCTCTTTGATCTTACCTTAGTGAACATAAATAAGATTCCTCTGATCTTGCTTTTCCCTTGAGGTCTTATGTTACACAGCTTTGGATTTAAAAGACTACATGGGTTTACAGGAATATTACTTCTGTGGTTCAGTCTAGAATGATCTACCTAATTAGTCTAACAAATGACTTGGCAAGGTAAACTAGCCCAAAAGATATGTATACTTCAGACTAGCCTGATACGCTACTCTTCAGTCTCTCTGTGAAGGGTTACAAGTTAAACATAGTCAGAGTTGTAAGTATTTTCTTTGCAAAAAACCTAGAAGTTTATATATGGAACTGGGAGGAGGGCTGGAAATTCCTGAGAATAATCTTTAATTTTTCTCCTTATTTAGATAAGTTCTGTTGGGGTTGGGGGTGCTTGTGTTAAGTGGGAAAGGGGAGAGAGAGTGAGAAGCATTTGAACAACTTTTTGCTGTCTTAGAGCAAATAGAGCTAAGTGTATTTCCTCTTTTACATTCAGGTATTAAAAGTAATAGCAACAGGATAGAGGATCCTCAAAAAACTAAAACTGGAACTCTCTTATGACCCAGTGGTTCCATTTTTGGGTATATATCTGAACTAACTTAAAACATTAGTTCAAAAGAATATAAGCACCCCTATGTTTATTGCGGAGGTATTAACAATAGCCGAGATAAGGAAGCAGTCCAAGTACCTGTCACTAGATGAGTGGCTAAAAAGGCTGTTGGTACATTTACACAATGGAATACTATGCGGCGTTACAAAAGAAAATCTTACATTTTGCCACAGAACAAATGGACCTGGAAATTATTATACTAAGTAAAATAAGCCAGTCAGAGAAAGACACCTATCATAAGATTTCACTTATATGTGGAATCTAAAGAACAAAATAAATGAACAAACAAAATTGAAACAGACCCTCAGACAAAAACAAAATGATTGCTGGAGGGGATGATGTTGGGGGACTGGTAATTATGAAACAGGCACGAGGAAGTCACACTGTGATAACTGTGGGTGGCGCCAGGCGGGCCCTCGAAGTATCAAGGGAGCACTTTCTAAAGTTCATGGTTGTCTAACCACTATGCTGTACATACAGAACTACCCAAAATAATATTCAATGTAAACTACAACGGAAAAAATGAAAAATTCTGTTAAAAAAGAAGAAAAAGTAAAAGCAGCTACCGTTAAATGAGGTCCTGTTGTGGCCTTCACTCCATTAGCCACTTTCATTTTTTTCTGTCTACATAATTTTCTTAGTGACCCAGTAAAGGTAGTTCTCATTTTATAGATCCAAAGATGTAAAATAGATTTTGTGGGATCTTGTGTGAACAAGATCCACAGCTAAGCTTTCTAAGAGTCTCAGTCAGGGTTCTTTCCATGGAAACGTGTTCCTTTTGTCTTTCTGTAAGAGAATTTTTAGTATTTACTTAAATCAATCATAATTTAAATTTTTAACCACTTTGCAGTTCTTGTTGGAAAGGGAACAACAG
>VMDR010019791.1:0-18051 GCA_007922815.1 Macrotus californicus | reverse complement strand
TTGTTTCCACATTTTTCATGTTTTTCTTTTCTTTTAGTTTCATTTGTTGATAGTTGTGAGTTTGTTGTCATTTTACTGTTCATATTTTTTATCTTCTTTTTCTTAGATAAGTCCCTTTAACATTTCATACAATAAGGGCTTGGTGATGATGAACTCCTTTAACTTGACCTTATCTGGGAAGCACTTCATCTGCCCTTCCATTCTAAATGAAAGCTTTGCTGGATAGAGTAATCTTGGATGTAGGTTCTTGCCTTTCATGACTTCAAATACTTCTTTCTAGCCCCTTCTTGCCTTCAGGGTTTATTTTGAGAAGTCAGTTGATAGTCCTATGGGCACCCCTTTGTAGGTAACTCTCTCCCTTCCTCTTCCTACTTTTAGAATTCTCTCTTAATTTTTAATCTTGGATAACTTAATGATGATGTGCCTTGGTGTGTTCCTCCTTGGGTCCAACTTCTTTGGGACTCTCTGGGCTTCCTGAACTTCCTAGAAGTCTATTTCTTTCATCAGATTGGGGAAGTTTTCCTTCATTATTTGTTCAAAGAAGTTTCAATTTCTTGCTGTTGTTCTTCTCCTTCTAGCACCCCTGTAATTCAGATATTGCAACGTTTCAGGTTGTCCCAGAGGTTCACAAGTCTCTATTCACTTTTTTGAATTCTTGTTTCTTCATTCTGTTCTGGTTGGATGTTTATTTTTCCCTTTTGTTCCAAATAGTTGCTTTGAGTCCTGGTTTCCTTCCTATCTCAGTTGGTTCCCTGAATATTTTGCTTTATTTCTTTGGGTATCTTTCATTTGATTTTTTCATTTTTCGACCAAGCTCAATTCTATCTGTGAGCATTTTGATTACCAGGACTTTAAGTTCTCCATCAGATAGGTTAGCTATCTCCTCATCGCTTAGATCTTTTCTGACGTTTTGCTCCATCCTTTCATTTTGGCCATATTTCTTCATCTTGGTGTAGCTGATAGGTTGGTTGTAAGGGGGCAGGGCCTTAGTTATTTACCTGGGCAGGGCAATCCTCTTTGCTGCGCTGCAGCACTGCCTGTGGGGGAAGGACCAGAAAGGGAACAGTGCTGCTCGCCTGCTGGTCTCTGGCCCACTTTACAACGAACTCTTGTGAGACTGGGAGTGTCTCTCACCACAGCAACCACCATAGTTCACAGTCAGCTCTGAGTCTCAGCTTCTCCTTCAGCCAGCCCCTCCTGTGTGGTCTGCTGCCTCACCACGGTTTTTCTGAGCCAGCCCAGAGTTTATGGCAATTTTTGAGAAAATATATATAGACTTAAGAATAAAAATTGGATACAAAAGTGAATGTTTATTTAGAACAAAAGGTAAAATCCCACCAATTTACTGGAAGCTTATAGGCTCATGACTTTTCTTATAAGATTCCCCTTGGACGATTTATCAGAAATAGTTGCATAGAAATGCCTCCCGATTGCATCCTGACTGCCAGGCCCTCACCCAGAACTCTGTAAAACTCCCAGCAACTTTCAGCATTCAGGGGTCCTGTGTAAGTAAGGGGCCCCGGCATACTGAATTCATCGGGGTCAAAGTAACTCAAGGTGTAAATAGGAATGTAAGGTTATACTTGCAGAGGAGTAGAGGGGACAGGCAGGAGATGTGGGGGAAAGGGGTTATTAAAGACAAAACTAAAATGGAAAAAGATGAGGACCAGGATGCCTTAAAAGCCTTCTAAGTTCTTCTAGCTTTGTTCATTGAAAGAGACTACAAGGAGTTTGGAGAAGTAATTCTTATACTTCAGGACTTATTTCTTATAATAGAAAGCACACAGAATGTGCTTTGCAGAGATACACAATTTTTCCTGGAGTTAGAGTGTGAGATACATTTATATAGAAATTGATTTGACCTCCACCTCAATCTAATGTACACTACAGTTGGTTGACTTGTGATAGGGTTTTGAGGTCTGCCTTCAGTGCTCATAAAAATATATATTTTAATTTTCATGCTCCCAAAAATCCAAAGGTACTCAGCCAAAGGAATTTGATGGAATTTTTCTTATTTTCTTGAAAAGTGACTTTATTTTAATGACATATTTAAGAAAATAATGGGGTAGGACTGGGAATTTCCTGATATGCTAATTTGATGGATATGACTATTGTCATTACTAAGCTCCCACACATAAGGACAAACAAAAACAGAGCAACTAAATAAAGGTGACAAATTGGTAGGAATAATTTTTTTAAGTTAGGAATAAGAATACAATTGCATACTTGGTAGAGTGAAAAATCAAAGCTAACACTAAGCAAGCTTTCTTTTACCTCTTCCCTCTCCTGTTGGATTTTCCCATTTGCTCTATAGTAAGCAAAGGTTATAACCCCTAAGGGATGGCACCCGAAATGCTTTTGTAGCTTGGAAATTGTCCTCCCAGGTGACCTTCAGCAGAAACTGTATTATACTAAAATTGGTTCCTGCCAAGTGAGAATTATTAAACATGAGTGTTCTGTGTTCACATTCTCTGTAAGTCCAGGATTTTTCTATGTGAGATGAGTGGGGTATTTTAACAAACAGAGTGACATGGTTTCTTGTTCCCAGAGTCAGCATCTGTTTTGCACCAACTTGATGCATCACAAGTGTGTATCTTCTTTTCTTCTCCAACCTCAGCTCCCCGCAGGCACCACAGCTTGCCCTGTGTTCTCAAAGGTCCCCACCACTCCTGTGTGGGGCTCCCCTAACACCTGACTCCGCCTAAATTCCCCCTCTGGCTTTCTTTTTTTTTTAAATTAGGGAATGCAACAACTTTATTGAAAGAAAAGTACAATTAAATTTGTTTGCCTTGATTCTTAGAATGTTGTCCTCATACTCCCTTTATCTGAATGAATAGGAGAATTTGTTAAAATGCAGAGTGTGTGACCACTGAGTCCAGAATGGGATCTAGGAATCTGTACTTTCCAGAAGATCCTCAGAGGGTTTTAATGAGCCTCAAATTTGTAAGGCTTTGTTCATGACTAAAATGCAAAGCTGAAAGTCAGAAGACTCTTATTCTACCTCAGCAGTATTCAGCAAGGGTGTACATCACTTTGAGCGTGTATGCTTTAGTTTTTGTATTAGGGATCAGCTTATAAAATGATCATTCTGAATTTTCTAACATTCATATTCTATATGCTCAATTAAGCCCTGGAATTCTTTTCCTTCCCCATTTCCTCTCCTATTCTACTCCCTAATTCAGCAGTTCTCAGAGTATAGTCCTTGGGCCAGAACTATGCTTAGAAATGCAAATTATTGAACCTCACAGCAGTCCTACTGAGCCAGAAAGCCTGGGAGAGTGGCACAGTCCCCCAGGGGATTCTGATGTATGCTCAAACTGGAGAACTGCTGTTTTCATCACAGTGCCTACTGATAGGAAATAATGGAATCTGCCACCCTGAGTGTTAGGGATATTTGTACTTCAATAGAAAATCCTGGTAAAAAAGTAAGTGCTACAAAAAATACTAATAAAAGAATTTATGTTATTATAGCTACTGTAAGGAGAGTACTTTGATAGGAATGTTGGTTAAGGATAACACCAAGCAACCAGACACTTTATACTTAATCTACACCTGAATGTATGCTGTTTCTAACACCTCTTCCTGTGTAGATTCATTGGAAACCTCCTACCCCATATCACGCTCCCTAGTTCTCTTCTCTATAGGGTAACAACTGACATGTGAACTAATCCATGCTGATGTACAATTATTTTACTAACTGTAAGCAACTTATTATTTCACTGAGGACTTCTGGAGAAGACTCCATCCCATGCGTTGGAAAAATTTAGGTGACACTGTAGATTGATGATATAGAAAGCTTGCTTTATCTCCTCCTGACTCTATAATCTTTCTTTTCTTCAAAGCTCAATTTAGATTTGTATCTAGAACATTTACTTTAAAAACTAAAAATAATCCGACTGCTGTGTTACCTTATTTGAAAGACAAATAAGAAGCAATAAACATAGTCTGAAATGTAGAGGAATGCGTATTTCTGCTCAAAGTAAGGAATTTGATATGAACTAAAGCTATCCATCCACGAAACTCAAGAAGCATAATGAAGGTTTTAAGAGCACATGGCTTGGAAACAAAGGGACCTAGGTTCTTATCTTGCAACAATTCTTAATTGTTTGACCTTGAACAAGCTAATAAATGCTCTAAACCTCAGTTGTCTAAAAAAATTACAATAATGTCTTCTTCGCAAAGCTACTGTGAAGATTAAGAGGGATAATTGTAAAGTACTTAGCCCAGCTCCAGCACAAAAGAGAACCTAGTAAATGGTAGCTATTATATTCATATTTTCAAGCCGAGGCTGATTCACCCCCTTGCAGAGCTGTGCAGAGGGTGGAATGAAAGAATTGTTAATGTCTGTTGCAAATTTATATGTCTTAGACCATAGAAAACCACATATTCTGTAACTTCTTCATTTAGATGAAAAGCATTTATAATTAAATAGAAAAAAAGCCTTCCTCAAAGACTTGAAGATGCATTTGGCTGGCTTATTTTTTCAGAGATCCATAAAACAAATCCTGAATTCTCTTCAGTGATTTTTCCCCACTAAGAAACACACATTTAAAGTACACTTTCTTTGAAGATATATTCATCTCTTATAGCGAAGCTCAGGCTTAGGCGTACATCCACACTCACGCACCTCTGTCTCGGTCAGTTAGGCAGACTCTCACGAAGTTCACAGAATTCGGTCTGGGTTGGTCTCAAGTGCGACTTGGTCTCTGAAAGAGAATGGCCTTTTCCTTTTTCTAGTGAGAGTCCATATAGTTTGCAGGAATATAGCTTTTACTTTGCCTGGGTCAGTGATGAAGAAAATTTTTTATCAATCTGGCAAGTTAGTTTTTGCCATTGCAGGGGCAAAAGTAGGTTGGCAGTTGTTCACATGGAAAGTAATACAATGCTTAATGAATAATAATAAAAGACTAAACTCCATTTTACATACTCATAACTATAAACCTACTCTTGCCCACTTCTGTATTCAGGGTATCTGACATTGCAGAGTTTCACTTTGTATATTCCTTGGCTGGGTTTGTAAAGCATCCAGGAAAAATCACCAACGTTCTAAAAACTCTTAAAGAAGAGATTTTTTTTTCTGGTACCCTAAAAAGATGAGATTTTGAATGAACAATGAATGAGCAAGTTCTTTTCAAAAATTGGAAAAAACACTTTCCTTTTAGTTAATAAATAAAAGATATATTTTCCAAATGAACACAACTTTAAGATTTTAATCAAGCTTTAAACTATTTCATTGTCTTTGCTTATGAGTTACTTATTTTGCTATTATTGATCCTGCAGATGTTTTGGCAGAACTAGTGTTAGAATAAAAGCAGAAATGCAACTTCATAAAGTGAACCCTTTATATTTATCACACATTATAATCCTTGACTGCATTGCCAGCCAAATAGTTGCACTATAAAAAATGCATTTATTTTACTGTTGACCGCATTTGCCTTCACACTGGGTAATAAGGGCCCTTTGGAGACCTAGAATGCCAATAGAATGGATTCCAGCGGGAAATTTATGGAGTGGTCCTGGGTCCGCAGCAACGGTCTTACAAATAACTCAGGCAGAAGCTTGTGGACATTCCGTCAATGTCAGTGACTTTGGAGGCAACAGTTTTATGAGAATCAATGATCTTAACTCAGACTTGGGTTTCTGGTTTGGGAGCTACACAGCTTTATTTATTTTCAATCCACTCTGGCAAGGAAAATAGAGCTACTGCATGGTCTGTTTTATGTAATGATGTATCAGTATTATAAAGTCCTGCCAGTGTCTGTTGCATAAAGTCCAAGGGTAAAAGGAGCCGAGGGGGAAAAAGCTTGAACTCAAGACCAGAAATCCAGGGTAGAAATCCTCTTGTTTTCATGATTAGCTGATGGTTATAGATAATCTAGTAAGATTAGTAGCTTTCAGTTGTATCGTGCTTACATTGTAGGGATAACGGTTCTAAAAGTTTTATATACAATATTTTTATAATATGTGTACTTTCATTTTTCCAACTATATAGGGATGGGGACCAAAGCACATCGAATTTAAGTAATATTTCCAAAGTCACACAGGCTGAGGGGAGGATTTTAACCATGGTAGTATGGCTCCAGGCTCCATATTCTTAACAATTACACACACTGCCTCAGTTTCCTCATTTATAGATTATAGAAAGAAAATAACATCTTTAATACCAACAGCCAAAGATTTCTGTTGGTCACAAACATAATGACATGATGAGTTAACTTTATTTAATATTCAACATAAAAATAACATAGAATAGAGTAAAAGTGAATAAACCACTGTTTGTACCAGATATTCCAAATATAATTGTCCCAGCATCTCTGTAAGATTTATAACATCAATCCCATTTACAGATGACTAAAATGAAATTCAGAGAGGTAAAGCAATTTGCCAGATTCCCAGAGTTAGGGATTGGTAGGGCTGATATTCAACCTCAAAATCCAATCTACTCTGATGATATCATATTGACTTTGAAAATCATAAATAATATTTCTACCTTTTAGAAGTTAACACTCTTATTCATTGAAAGTGCATATGGTTCTGAAAAAAAAACAGTAAAACTTCTAAAGCATATAACATAGGTTGTTAAGAGAAATGGAAAGATCATTTTTTTCTCCACTGGAATGCCTGAAATTTCTTTAAGAATAGCAGAGTGAGTGCTTATTTTAGAACATTATAACTTAATCCAACCGAGAGCTCAAACTGATTTTTTGGCAATCGCTGAAAAGAATACAATGTACACATGAGGTGTCCTCTCCATAAAGCAGGGGATTGGTTTCTGTAATTGCAGACATTGCTGGGGTAACAAAGTCTGCACTCGCTGCGTTAAGTCATCTGGAGAGTCTTCACCTTGTCAGTAACCCTTGTAGAAAAGAACGCCCTCTTGGTAACTGCACATGTGAGTGTAGGTGAAGACCCCAGTACAGGCAGAGGAGAAGATCCAGACTTGTGACAGAGTCCAAATCCAACTGAGAGACTTAAACCTATTGAAACCTGGTTCTTCATGGGGCCATGGTTTTAAACCATGTTGAAAGGGTCAGGGATAATGGACATTTGATGTGCATACACACTGCATCAATTATATTTTTATAAGGTCAATTGGAGTCATGAGCGTAGTTTAACACGGCATGGCTTATTTAACAGCATCACATAACCCACCTGACTAAAAGGTACTCAAATCAAGTATTAAATCAGAGGACCCTTTTAAAATCTCAGATATTTGGGGGCAAAGGCCCTGAGAAACTGCTCCAACTATTTTATTTTTACCAGATTAATTGTAACAAAACAGGCCTTGGACTGAATTAGAGATAATAGGATAAGATCAACCAGGGTAAGAAAAATCAGTATTTCAGCTATGTAAGTTACAAAGACATGGGAGCACCTAGCAATTAAGTCCAAGAACATCAGGGCTGGGTATATTAAAGTGAATTTAAAATGACATTAGGGCGAAGATTAAAATAATCCAGAATTTCTCATTCTTCTCTGTAGGGCTCCTGATAAAAAGGTACGTCCAGAAAAAGCAAAATTACCATTTTACTATGAGTAGACTTTTGCCCTGAATCCTCTTTAACTCCCTAATGGGCTAACCAGAGACAATGAAGGTGGTTCCTAAGCGAGGGAAGGCCAAATAAGCCAAAACCAAAGCAGGCTGAAAGATCTGTCCAGCCTGCACCCTCTCCAAATCCCAAACCCAATGTCACACTCCAGTTTGACATACAGCCAAGTCATTGTACCTGGTTAAAGAGCATGAAGAAAAATCAGACTTATTGTCAATGGTAGAGCTGTCCTAGGTTTCCCCTTTCAAGTGTCTTCTGAAAGGTCTCCTTTAGCTGTATGGGAGAAGAGAGCCTTTGTTTAAAGGCCACCCTCACCGATAAGGCCCCTTAAATGTCTTCCCTTTGAACTATGGCTCATTACAATATCTTAAACCTGAAAAGGTGGATGGAAACTCTCCTCCATTGGGTTGAAGCTCAGTTGGGTGGTAGAAGCCAGGAACAGAGAAGAACCTTGAATTCTTCCTAAATAGCACCATACTCCTGATGATCCTCTGTATTTTTTATTAACCTTAGACCATTAATACTAAAGCTCATAGTCAACAGAGTTTCAGAATCCTCTTTGGAGGAGGTGATCATAGATTATCAGAGAAGCTCTACCCACAACTCCAGTTCTTGCCACTACAATTCTTTCTTAGACCAATGAATTGGGAACTTCATTCTCTGAAGGTCCTTTTAGTTTTATTTCTAGAGATTTTGAAGTAGTTTAGGAAAATACATTCAGTTTTTTCAACATTCCCATTAAACATAAAACAAAAAAGCCGTCCTGAACCTGACTTTGCAATTGTTTGTTATCTAATTAGGTTGCAAAAGAAGATTTTTCAATGTGTACCATGAGACATCAGCTTAAAAATGCCATTGCACCAGTCATGTAAGTATAGCAGCAGTGTGTTACTGCCCTCTAAAAGGTAACAGCAGACAACCTTCTGGAGGCAATTTCTTGCTTCCACAGAAAAAATGAAGTCTTGAATTAAAAATTCCTCCCCTAATTTCTCTCAGAAAAGTTGAAGCCAGAAAAGCACCCTTCCCCCCTTACTTCTGATTCAACTTCATAGGAGCCAGATGGGTTTTCTGGGCATCAGTGGCCTGGATCATCTGTCAGGGAAGGAGGCGGAGCCCCTTCTGCACTTCCCAAATTGTGCTCCCCCACCAAATTATCACAGCACCCAGCATTTCCAAAGATCTGTGTGGTCAATAAGCCAAGAAAACTTCCAAATACCAATTCTACATCCATAACATTTGGAAATCGTAAGCATTGTTAAGCCATTATAGCAGTTTATACTCAAGACAACAATTTCACTCTGCAATACTATTTCTTAATCAAAGGTAGTGTCTCCAAGAACTTTTAAATATATGTTGATTTTCTAGCCATAACCCATAACAAAAACACTAGCATTATAGATACAAGCAAGGAAAAAGAAAGGAAAACAAAATCAAAAAGAAGAAATTTGATTTTTGGTTTTGTTCTTTAGTTTGTATTGATTGATGTCAGTGGTCAGCAAGCTGCAATTTGCAAACTTAAATTTCAGTCATTGATAACAATGTGCTTACCATTTCCTGGAGAAAACAAGCACCATTTATGAAATGACTCTCTCAGAGATTAGAAACTGAAACGCTCCTGGCTTTTTGCATGTTGAAACATTTGCAAAACAGCCCCTCTAGACATGTTTTCTCTTTGTCTTCTTAATTTGCCCTCCCCTGCTGTGTGTTATACTGAGCCAATATCTTAGTTTCCATTTCTTCCACCCTCCACACTTAGGAATTTGAGTGAGGTTTTCTCTGTGAAGACACTGAGTGTGGCCCCGGTGTCGGACCATTGTGGATGTTCACTGTGTGACCTGAAACAGATTCTGAAAATTATTTCCCAACTTTATTTCTATCAGCTAGTAAAAGGCCATAATGATTGCATCTTACTTCATATATTGATAGTAAGAATGGAATGAGGAAATGTAAGGAACACACTTAGCAAAGTGCCTGATACAGCTTAGATGCATGACGGGTTTTTTATTGGCCACTTTCCAAATACATGTTCTGACCTTGAGGGTTCCCTGATCTCTCTCCTGTGCTGCTTCATCTTCAGCAAGGGGTCCCGGGACAGGGAGAAACAAAGCAGATGACAAACCCTGAAAAAAGGTGGTCTGCATTCAGGAATTACGAAGATACCAGTGTGTAGGCAGCGGCATGAAGCAGCATCCACATGAGTTGTGCCGTAGGTCTCTGTATTTTGCAGCATTTACTGAATATTCACACAATTCCATATAGCATCCAGGGTCTGGAATTTGATTACACACTATCCTAGTAATTTTCACATGCTGTGCTTACCTCAATGACATTAGAAGTTATTTAAACTCAAGATTTTAGCATCTTAATTTCTTTTATAATTTGTACCTTTGATATTTCATATAATACAGGACATATTGTTCATTTTCTTACTAGTTAACTAATGATGCAATCAGATGATTGTGGTGTGTCTTTCAGAACTATGAAGACAGTTATAAAATTTTGTGGAGAGAAGGCAGACAAAAGAAGATACACTGGTAGAAATGAATTCAGTAGAAAACTTAAGTGTAATTGTGGATATAATAATTTTAACATTATAACACTTTTTCACACTTTCAATCTACTTTGTGGTTTTTGTTTAGGTACTGTTATAATATCATAATTTTATCTGAATTAAAACTACAAGAAATGATTGGACTTAAAACGTTTATGAACATACTGAATCAAAAAGATCATCAAGGGCATTTGCAATGTCTATAGGCAAGACAAACACAGAAATCCATAGTCATTTAAGTGCTAGGTCAGCTGGGCTTTTACAAGTCTGATTTAAGACAATGTTTATGAAGTCTGCATCTATTAGACTACATTGTGCTGCCCTGGCAAACTACGTCTTGGTGATGTAAATATATTGTGATATTTAACAATTCAATGTTCTTTTGCTGGTGACTGTGACTTTGAGTGTTATGAATGATACTTATTTTCTTACTGTGTGAAGTTCTATTTTGATATTGTCTCTCTGTCACTAATCACAAAGAAGGGAAAAGTCAGAGTTTATATAGTGTAGCTGGAGCCCAAAACTTCAATTTTGTTTTAGTTAAGTGGTTTCTTTTATAAAGGTTTTTGTTCACCTTTAGTGACTTCCTCTCCTTCAGCAGAGGGCTGGCAACACACTATTCCCATATCCCCTTCGGCAAAGAGCTCACTGTTCTGCCCCCCTGCTCATGGGTCACCGACCTGGGGGAGACATCCGCAAGTGTTAAGTGAATTCTGCCCACCAGCCCAGCCCTGGAGAGCTGACTGAACCATAGCTTGACGTCTTCAAAAATCAGTGAAGAAGATGGAGAGGGAATTAGACTTATAAAAATTCAACTTACCTATTTTGATAATCGTGCATATATATTTATTAATGAGAGCAAAATATAATTATTAAAAAGTTTTAAAAATAAAATCTACTTAAAGTTTTGTTGACTGTAAGAGTGATTTAATATGGTGTCTTCATGTTTAAATGCACTTTTGCTGCCACTGTTATTTATTCTCTATATTATTAAAATATTGCTTTTACTCCATGGTAAGCTGTATTTGTTTAACTATTATAAAACATAAAATTTTTACTAAATATCATCATAAAATATAAATTAGAGCAGTTATAATGAAAACTGACCTTTACTAAGCACTTTTTATTTGCCAACCATTGAGCTAAGTACTTCATAGTACATTTTTCATTTATTCATGTATAAAATACATAATACAACCGAGCACAATGATGACAACGGGTGGGAAAGTGTGGTGCACAGAGTTGGCAGGAAGGTCTTTGGAGAACTAAATATGAACAAATGTACAAGATAGGGGATGATTTATCTGATCATCCTAGAAGAAAGCCAATGCGTGGCAACATCAAATAAAGTCAAATATGCGCTCTTCCTGGCCAAGGGCTGGAGGCTTTGGTAAATGTGTGGTTCCACTGGAAAGTGATTCCTGGCTTCCACGACGGGTGGGTGCAGGGGAGGTTGGGATAGGCTGTTTCCATCACAGCTCAAGTAATGAAAAGAAGGATAAAATATTTCAAAAAGAGAAACACTTTTGCACCAGAGGCAGAGCAAAAATGATTTCTCACCCATAATCTCTGATGCTCTCCACACACAGATTCTGTAAAGCCGCAAAGTTGTCGAAAATCAAGCGCCCACCAGGAAAACGAATACGTGTCAATGGTAACAGATGAGGTGAGTGCATCTTGCAAACTGACGTCACCCAGGAATCCTCAATATGTATACGTAATCAAAACATTGAATGTTTAATATGTATATGCAATCTATACATTGATATTAAATTTATTAATGTTGTATTGTCATAGGAGTTCTAGCACCATATTCCAAATATTTCCAGGTGTGCTGACAAGCAAAAGTACACCTCCTAGCACAATTCCATGAAAAGATTCCATCATGTGGGACTCATAAAACATTGTCGAGGAGAAGACACTATCTATGCAATATAAACATATTTTGAGAAGATGTTGGGTTGGCTAAAATGTCCATTTAGTTTTTTCCATAAAATAAAAGACACATTTTTCATTTTCATCCATCACTTCACTGATTTGGATATTTTGAGTATGTCGGCTCTCTCCCACGTGGTAGAACATGGATTGTGCTCAGTTAATGTCTCTATTTGATCACCATCAGCTTCGACTGGTCTACCCGAGCATGGTGAGAACAATTGTCCAGTGAGAAATCTCCAGTCACAAAACTTCACAAACCGCTGTGGACACATTTGATCAATCACAGCACCTTCTCCACACACTACACAGATCTTATTTTTTTTTATTTTTGCCTTTCAGCAGTGATTTTATCTGTCTTGAAATCATAAAGTGTAATATGCCAAAAATGTTGCGTATTTTTCCATCTTCAATATTAAAATGGCTGCACAAAAATTCACCAATTTTGGTAAGGTTTTTTAAAAATGCCCACTGATATGACAGCTGTCACAAATCAATGTAACAGAATTGTTTCTAAGCACCGCTAGAGCCGTGGTATGAGAAAAATGTAACAGACTTTTTGGCCAGTCCAAAAGTTTCAAACTAGAAATAACCAGACCATCACAGTCTTACGTGGGGCTGGCCCTTTCTACAAAGGTTCACACCGACTGTCAGCAAGTGTTTTAAAATACTGAGGACATTTTTTAAATAAAGTAAAAATTATGGAAATCTATGTCTAGGACTGCCAGTATTCAATTTGTGAAAGAAAAACACTGTGTGATAAAAATAAATAATTTTTTTCTCAGTATTTTTAAAGGAACACAGCACTCCAAGACTTGGATCTGAGTATGAAGTCAGTAATTACTGTCTGTGGAACACAAAGCACAGGCAAATTTTTGTGGCAGGTTTAGGTATTACCTGACACTAAAGCTTCAAACATCAAAAACAATTTTGTGTAGTTTATGGGTCAGATTGATTATGGGTACAGAATCAATCTTAACAGGAGTCAGAGATCAGATCACAATACAATCTAACACAATTTTTTTGAATGAAGTTGAAGACAACTAAGTGCTACTAGAGTCAGCTTACAGAAAAAACCAAATGCACTTTTTGGCGAACCCAATACTGGAATATGATCTATTACCAGATAACCCAATTGACTGTTCTTTTTAAATAACTCTTAAACACTTGAGGATAAAGACAAAACAAATCTTTCTAGTTCCATTATTTGTAGCTTTTAGTTTAGATTCTCCTTAAAATTATCACTTTGATATCTTCTGAGATATATTTATTGTCTTTACATTAATGCAGCCATGAAAACAGAAAAATCAGAGTTTGTTATTTCATTAACCTCTATTGGACTGTAATACACATACAGATTTATGAAATATTCTAAGCACGTAATAATGGTTTTCTAACATCATCTGAAATGAAAGAGTCAAAATGCACAATAAAATGTGCTGCTTTTATGAGAACAACTATAAAATTATATCCTTGGCAATAAAAATAAGACAAGTATAAAAATATTTTAAGGGGAGATTGGCCTATGTCACAATGTAAAAAGTGGTTTAAACTAGAAAGTTAATTCAGAGATTTTCACTTTTGATGAGTTGGAATAGATACATTCTTTCTTATTCATCCCACAGCCAAAACCCATTGACATTATATATAATACAAACTTATGAAGATTCTGAAAGATGTGGAGAAGGTGGCAAACACTCTGGGGATCTTGTAATTCAGGAACGGCATAGTGTGAATCCTCGGACTTTCTTTTTGCTTTGTTTATGGTAGATTTGGTTCTGGAGAAGCCAGAAACAACAAGCACAGACCAAACAATCCCAAAAAACAACAACAAAAAAAATCACTCTCTATAGCCAAAGGACCAGGAAAAAACAAACTGCCTAGTAAGACACAAAATTGTTAAATAATAACCATTCTGGTCTAGCAAAACATCACAGAAAAAACCATGCCCCCACTCCCATCCCACCTGACAAAGGCTAAGTCTGACACCTTCATGTCCACTCTCACCAGAGTATGATAAGGCACCCCTAACCCACAAGCACCCTGCCAGTATCATGTCAGAAAGGCCAAGTGGGGAGCCCAGAGATTTTCCCCCTCACATCAGTAAGAAGCCCTTTACCACTCCCTTGTCTAATGGAGACCATACAGGGAGCCTGGACTCCCATCCCCACCCAGCAAAATGAGGTGTCTGTTGGTTCACAAACTGTCTCTGTCCCTGGTGGGCAAGAAAAGACAAAGATGCAGACCACTCCAGATTGCAGGGGGCTGTTTTAATAAGGAAGGGAATTTATTTCCGAGGCTTGTCTGGGAGACTGCAAGACGAGTAGCTTCTTGCACTCTTCCCATGGACCCAATCTGCTGTGTCTACTGAAGGGTCAGTTGCTAGGGCTCCTACATGAGCTAGAGCATCATCTTACTGTTTGCCAGGGGACCTCATCAGCCTGGACGTGGAAAACAGTGAGGACTGCCTCAGGCAGTTGTAGGCAAACCCTGAATGTCTTCCCGCGTATCCTGAGCCCACAAGATTTACTCATAATCATCCACCCCTCACCTTCCAAATGTCCCAGCCATGCAGTTATTCCCTTTGAACAGTCCAACTGCCCATACGAAGAGTTACCACCCAGGGCTCCTGAGCAGCCAAACCTCTCCAAGTTCAGCCCTTTGGCTGCTGCAGTTCATTTCTGTTTTCATCCAGGTGGTGTCAGTGTTGGGCTGAATAGTGACCACCATCCACAGAGGCAGGTTGCCCAGATTAGACCCATCTGTATACCAGGCCGCAGCAGAAATTTCCCCATTCCCTGTCTACAGGTCACTGGAGATGACACAGGATGACACTGGGGCATTTGGAGGATAGACACACTCTACAGTGCCTCGTAGCTCCCACAGTCCTAGAGACGGTGGGCAGGGCGCTCCTCTGCTGCAAAGAGGCACCCCGCTTAGTGAGAGTGGGAGTCTGAGCCCTGTCGGAGGTGGGTCAGAGGAACAAATTCTCCAGGCACCCGGACAGAAGTTCTCGCCATGACGTGCTGTCCTTTCGTGAGAAGATCTGCCTGGAGGGGTGCTGCCGACGCTGGAGGAGCCGCTGCTCTAGAGAGACGTGTTGGGTTTCTGACCCCTCCCAGAGCGGGGACCATAGTACTGGGGTGAAACAAGTCAGTCCGAAGGAACAGACACTGCGTGATTCCACGCGTCCGAGCATCCACAGCAGTCAAACTCGCAGACACAGAACGCTGAATGGATGGAGGTCGCCGGTTGGCCAGGGGAGGAAGAAATGGAGACTTGCCGTTTAACGTGTGTAGTTCAAATCACACGCAAAAAATTTTGAGAAATTTGCTGTAAAACATTTTTGTTAGAGTTAATATTGTACGTGGCCTTTAAAAATTTGCCAGGAAGGTAGACCTCATGATATGTGTTTGTATAACACAATAAAAAAATTAAATGGCCATAGAAAATATCCCTCTAGATTAGCGATTTTCAACCTTTCCCATCTCATAGCACGCCATATAAAGTAATAACTAAAATTCTGCGGCCCACCAAAAAATATATTGTATTTTTTCCAAATCTGATGAATAAAACGGGTATAGTTTTGATTCATTCACACCAGACTGCTATTGTTGTGTTGGCTTTTTTTTTTTAATTTGACGATCTAAGGGAAAAGAGGTCAGTGTCCCTGACTAAATAGTCAGGTATTGTGTGTTTTAAAAATTCTTGCAGCACATCAGTTGAAAATAGCTGTTCTAGATCAGTGCTGCTCAAACTGTGTTTAACAAACTGGTGCTAAAAATAAACTTTGTTCTACTTTTGCAACAAAGTGAAGAGCTTGGACACCTCCGGCACTGAGCATTGTGTTTCAGACATCTGACAGTTCCTGAAGACCTTGTCAGGGAAGAAAGCAAATACAGCGAATTGTGTTTTGAATTGAGTTTCTTATTTCTGAGAGTGGGTAACAAACAGTGTGGGAACTGGCTATTTTTAGCAGTGCTGTGACTTTTATTCCTTGTGAGCCATTTTAACAATAAATGAGCAAATACAGGAATTACAACCAGAGAAGCAGGGTGACCACCCCACCCTCCTCATTTTTCCCCCACAGGACCCAGGGAAGCCCTGTCTCTGGTGGACGCTTGCTGAGACACAGGCAGTGATGGTACTTTCCGAAGAACTCGAAAACCATCTCAAAATCAAGAGAAGTTTCCTTTGTTTTGTTTTGTTTTGTTTTGTCTGATATCCAGAGACAATCTTATCAACTCTGGTTGCTGACATAAAATAAACAGCCTATTCCCATCCATTTCCTGTATTCTGCTGAGTGCAAACTCTGTCCAAGCCTAGCCTTACATCTGATGACCAAGTTAATGCATTAACTAGTAACCCCATAGGATTCAGAATTGAGTGGACTTTTCTGAAAAAATGTTAGCTGACAGATAATATAACTGGACATTTTTTAATCTGTTAGACATGGAGTCACTAGCAGTATTGAGGCCTTTCCAAATTTGTGAAATAATGTCTTTGACACCTTCAAATATTCTAGAACAAAAGCATAATGTATAATCTATGATAGTTTTACAAGTCAGATGTTTCCTTTATATTAGCTGAGGCAACCTTAGGAGTGCCCTGAACATAACATATTTTCTATGTGCTCCTGCTGAATGGAGGCAGTTTGGTGTCATGGAAACAGCATGGCTATAGGAACATGAAAATTGTGTTCTAGCCCTAGATCTGATGGAACTGGTTGTGTGATGTGAGTAAATAATTAGTTGATTTTATACTTTGATATCCTCTAACATAAAATTTAGGGATGGAGTAAGAACAGCCTAAATTTTCTCTAAAAGGATTCTATTTATCTTTCTGTGTGATCTAATAAACAGCGTTAAACTGTTTCCTGATGCATACAATCATTTCCTGACTGATCTCTAATTTCCAAATTTTCCATTCTTACAAAAATGAATTTCAGCTGGGTAACTTTAACGCTCTTACTGGCTTCACTCAGCAATTCATGAATCAGGCAACATCCGGTTGAGTGGATTGAAGAGAGCTCTGAGGAGCTGTAGGAAATGAAAGCCGGTGTGAGCAGAGAGAGGGCCCGGAAGTCACTTTAGGCAAAAGGGTGGGTTGGTCACGTCAAGGTCACTTTCCTTTGGGGGCTGGCAGGGGTCCATCCGTCAGATGACCTAACTAATGCTGATCAGGTGATTCCTGATTGACGAGTTTAGTATTCCATTTCTAGAAGATCCAGTGCTGTAATGAAGTTAGGTCCTGGTTTGGGGACAGGTGCCTTAGCATAAGCAAACCCATTGGGGCCTGTTGTCTTGTTTTTAACATCTACTAAACGCTCCAGGGGGATCTTCCTAAAAGATTTCTTTGACCATTTCAATTACTATTACTAAAATTAAAACAAGAAAAAATAAACAAAAGCTCTCTACCATGCACTAAATAAAAGTTAAAGTCCAGATGTTCCCTTTGACTTCACAAAATCCCCCTGACAGCATCCTGCCACTCACCAGGCATGACTAGGCTCTGCTTCTGGGATTTGATGGATAGCATTCCTTCCTCTTAGAATGACACCTCTTTCCTCTTCTTTTCCCATTTTGTCTGCCAAAAATAGCTCACATTTATTGCATGCTCACTCATACCAGCAAATATACTAAAGCTTTTCCTGTATAATTTCATTTTTATTTCTCACAACAACCCTCTCAAAATAGGCTCGTTTTACTAAACCATGAGACAAAAAGAAGTTAAATACATTCTCCAAGATCAGACAGATAATATAGTAGCACAATGGGGAATGGAAAAATATCCATATTATAAGCGGAATGACTATAAAAACTTCAGTGAGAGAGCCCTGGACATGTGGTTCAGTTGCTTGGATCATCATCCCATGAACCAAAAGGTTTTAGGTTCAGTCCCGGGTCAGAGTACACTCCTGGGTTGCTGATTTGAGATCTGGTCGGGCCTGTACAGGAGGGAACCAATCGATGTTTCTCTCCCACATTAATGTTTCTCTCTTTTTCTCTGTCCCCC